>JACBWV010000252.1:843109-968109 GCA_013435795.1 Chlamydomonas sp. ICE-L
AGTGGCTTAGTTCAGTACACGTGGCTCAAGTTCAGTATGGACATCGTGGCTCTAAGTTCAGTTAATCGTGGCTTCAGAGGGGGTTTTCAATTACATCGTGCGCGTACATAGTTCAGGAAAATAGTGGCTCATACAAGTTCAGAACATCGTGGCTCGTACAAGTTCAGTACATCGTGGCTCGTACAAGTTCAGTACACCGTGGCTCGTACAAGTTCAGTACATCGTGGCTCAAGTTCAGTACATCGTGGCTCGTACAAGTTCAGTACATCGTGGCTCGTACAAGTTCAGTACATCGTGGCTCGTTCAAGTTCAGTAAATAGGGGCTCAAGTTTCAGGTAGCATCGTGGTTATGGTACAAGTTCAAGTACATCGTGGCTCGTACAAGTCAGTAACTCGTTGGGCTGTACAATTTCAGTACATCGTGGCTCGATATCAAGTTCAGTACATCGGGGCTCGTACAATTCGAGTACTTGTGGCTCAAGTTCAGTACATCGTGGTCAATTTCAGATATCTGGGGTGTACAGTTCAGTACATCGTGGCTCGTACAAGTTTCATACTTGTGGCTCTTAACAAGTTCAGACATCGTGGCTCGGACAAGTAGTACACGTGGAAGATCAAGATACAGACATTCGTGGCTCGTACAAAGTTCAGTATTATCGTGGTCGTATCAGTTCGGGTCAGTACATCGTGGCTCAAGTTCAGACACGCGGCTCATTCAAGAATGCAGACATTGGCTCAGAGTTCAGTGTTAATCGTGCTCAAGTTCAAGTATCGTGGCTCGTACAAGTTAGACATGTGGCTCGCAAAAGTTCAGTACATCGTTGCTAATACAAGTTCATACATCGTGGCTCGTAAAAGTCATACTTCGTGCTCGTACAAGTTCCCAGGACATCGTGGCTAAGTTCAGTACATCGTTGGATCGTACAGGTCAGTAAATCGTGCTCGTTACAAGTTTCAGTACACCGTGGCTCGTACAAGATCAGTAATCGTGGTCAAGTTGCAACATCGGGGCTCGTACCAAGTTTAAGACATCGTGGCCAAGTTGTCAGTACATCGTGGCACAAGTGCATGTATAGTACATCTGTGGCTCGTACAAGTTCAGTACCATCGGGCTCAAGTCAGTACATCCGGCCTCAATTTCACTACATCGTGGCTGTCCAAGTTCAGTTACATCGTGGCTCGACAAGTTAAGTACATCGTTGGCCGTTCAAGTTCAGTACACGATGGCCAAGTCAGATTACCACAGTGGGCTTTGAAAGTACCGTACTATGTGGCTCAAGTTCAGAACATCTGGCTGTACTAGTTAGTACATCGTGTTGGGCTCGTTACAAAGTAGTACATCGTGGCGCGTACAAGTTCAGTACATCGGGCATCAAGTTCTAGTACATCGTGGCCGAACACACGTACAGAACAATCGTTTATGGGCTCAAGTTGAAGTACATCGTGAGCTGAGCTATGCGCAATATCGATGCAAGTACCACTCGTGCTGGTTCCGAATCATTGTGGGTCAGGTACATCGTGGCTGTATACAGGACGATCAGTACATTCGTGTGCATAGTGTTCAAGATAGACCAATCGTGACTTGTACAGTAAAGTGCCCAGTACATCGTTGGACTAATTGTTCACAGTCACAATAGAGGGATTGTACAAGATCTTGGTACAGGTCCGATTGACACATCGTACAGGTCTGGTTTACATGTTTGGCTCGTACATAGTTCAGACATCGTGGCTCGCAGTTGATACCTCGTGGCCGTACCAGCTCAGTACATCGTGCTCGTACAAGTTCAGTACATCGTGGCTCGTACAAGATCAGTACATCGTGGCTCGTACAAGTTCAGTACATCGTGGCTCGTACAAGTTCAGTACATCGTGGCTCAAGTTCAGTACATCGTGGCTCGCACAAGTTCCAGTACATCGTGGCTCGTACAAGTTCAGTACATCGTGGCTCGTACAAGTTCAGTACATCGTGGCTCGTTCAAGATCAGTACATCGTGGCTCAAGTTCAGTACATCGTGGCTTGTACAAGTACAGTACATCGTGGCTCAAAGTTTCAGTACACGTTGGGCTCGTTACAAGATCAGACATCGTGGCATCGTTACAAGGTCAGTACATCGTTGTCGTTACAAGTTCAGTACATCGTGGCTCGTACAAGTCAGTATATTAGTATGGCTCTTGTACAAGTTCAAGTACATCGTGGCCTCGTTACAAGTTCAGACATCGTGGCTCGTTCCAAGTTCGTAATCTGGCTCGTTAAAGTTCAGGTAATAGGTGGGGCATCGTACAAGTTCAGTACATCGTGCTCGTTACAAGTTCAGTACATCGTGTGCCTCAAGTTCAGTACATCCCCCCATGGCTCGTCAAGTCAGACAATCGTGGCTCGTAACAAGTTCCAGAACAAGTGGCTGTTTACAAGTTCAGTACATCGGGGCTCGTACAGTTCAGTAAATCGTGGCTAGTACTTGGCTCCAAGTCAGTACATCGTGGACTCGTACAAGTTCAGTACATTGTGGCTCGTACAAGTTCAGTACATCGTGGCTCAAGTTCAGTACATCGTGGCTCGTACAAGTTCAGTACATCGTGGCTCAGTAAAGTTCAGTACATCGTGGTCGTACAATTCAGTAATCGTAGCTCAGTTCAGTACATAGTGGCTTGGCTTGTACAAGTTCAGTACATCGTGGCTCAAGTTCAGTACATCGTGGCTCGTACAAGTTCAGTACATCGTGGCTCGTACAAGTTCAGTACATCGAGGCTCAAGTTCAGTACATCGTGGCTCGTACAAGTTCAGTACATCGTGGCCGTATGTACAAGTAAGACACAGTGCCTCGTACAAGTTCAGTACATCTGGCCCAAGTTCAGTTACATCGTGGCTCGTACAAGTTCAGTAACATCGTGGCTCGTTACCAGTTTCAGTACATCGTGGCTCGTACAAGTCAGTACATCGTGGCTTGTACAATTTCAGTACATCGTGGCTCGTACAAGTTCAGTGCAACGTGGCTCGTACAAGTTCAGTACATCGTGGCTCAAGTTCAGTACATCGTGGCTCGTACAAGTTCAGTACATCGTGGCTCGTACAAGTTCAGTACACCGTGGCTCGTACAAGTTCAGTACATCGTGGCTCAAGTTCAGTACATCGTGGCTCGTACAAGTTCAGTACATCGTGGATCAAGTTCAGTACATCTTGGCTCGTACAAGTTCAGTACATCGTGGCTCGTACAAGTTCAGTACATCGTGGCTTGTTCAAGATCAGTACATCGTGGCTCAAGTTCAGTACATCGTGGCTCGTACAAGTTCAGAACATCGTGGCTCAAGTTCATAACATCGTGCTCGTACAGTTCAGTACATCGATGGTCGTACAGTTCAGTTACATCGTGGCTCGTACAATTCAGAATCGTGGCTCGTACAAGTTCAGTACATCGTGGCTTGTACAATTTCAGTACATCGTGGCTCGTACAAGTTCAGTACATCGTGGCTCGTACAAGTTCAGTACATCGTGGCTCGAGTTCAGTACATCGTGGCTCGTACAAGTTCAGTACATCGTGGCTCGTACAAGTTCAGTACATCATGGCTCGTACAAGTTCAGTACATCGTGGCTCGTACAAGTTCAGTACATCGTGGCTCGTACAAGTTCAGTACATCGTGGCTCAAGTTCAGTACATCTTGGCTCGTACAAGTTCAGTACATTGTGGCTCGTACAAGTTCAGTACATCGTGGCTCAAGTTCAGTACATTGTGGCTCGAACAAGTTCAGAACATCGTGGCTCAAGTTCAGTACATCGTGGCTCGTACAAGTTCAGTACATCGTGGCTCGTACAAGTCAGACATCGTGCTCGTAAAAGTTCAGTACATCGTGGCTCAGTACAAGTTACAGTACATCGTGGCTCGTACAAGTTTCAGTACATCGGGGCCTCAAGTTCAGTACATCGTTGGGTCAAGTTCAGTGACATAGGGCTCGTACAAAGTTCAGTACATCGTGGCTCGTACAAGTTCAGTACATTGTGGCTCGTACAAGTTCAGTACATCGTGGACGACAAGTTCAAGTACATGTGGCTAGTACAAGTTCAGACAATCGTTGGCTCAGTTCCGTACTTGTGGCCTAAAGTTCAGGACACGTGGCCGTACAAGTCAGTACATCGTGGCTCTTACAAGTTCAGTTAATGTGCTGTGACAAGTTTAGTACATCGTTCTCAAGTTCCTGTACACGTGGCAAGTACAAGTTCAGTACATCGTTGGCTCAAGTTCAGTACACGTGGCTCGTACAAGTTCAGTACATCGTGTACTCGTAAAGTTCAGTATATCGTGGCTCAGCTTCAGTACATCCGTGGCTCGTACAAGTCATAAATCGTGGCTCAAGTTCAGTGACATCGTGGATCGTACAAGTTCATACATCGTTGGCTCGACAAGTTCAGAACATCGTGGGCTCGTACAGTTCAGTGCATGTGGCCTCAAGTTCAGACATCGGCTCGTACAAGTCAGTACATCGTGGCTCGTTACAAGTTCAGTACATCGTGGCTCGTTACAAGTAGTACATCGTGGCTAGTTTACAAGTTTAGTACATCGTGGTCAAGTTCAAGTACATCGGGCTCGTCACAAGTTCAGTTACATCGTGGCCTCAAGTTCAGTAACATCGTTGGTCATTCAAGTTCAGTAAAATCGTGGCTGTACAAGTTCAGTACATTGTGGCTCGTACAAGTTCAGTACATCGTGGCTCGTACAAGTTCAGTACATCGTGGCTCGTACAAGTTCAGGTAATTGTGGCTCGTACAAGTTCAGGACATCGTGGCTCAAGTTTCAGGAAACATCGTGGCTCAAGTCAGTACATCGTGGCTCAAGGTAAGTACATCGTGGCTCGTACAGTTCAAGAAACATCGTGGCTCGTTACAAGTCAGAACATAGTGCTCGTACAAGTTCAGTACATCGTGGCTCAAGTTCAGTACATCGTGGCTCGTACAAGTTCAGTACATCGTGGCTCGTACAAGTTCAGTACATCGTGGCTCAAGTTCAGTACATCGTGTCGTACAAGTCAGTATCATCGTGGCTCAAAGTCAGTACATCGGGCTGGCTAGTACAGTTCAGTACATCGTGGCTCGTACAAGTTCAGTACATCGTGGCTCAAGTTCAGTACATCGTGGCTCGTACAAGTTCAGAACATCGTGGCTTCGTACAAGTTCAGTACATCGTGGCTCAAGTCAGTACATCGTGGCTCGTACAAAGTTAAGACCATCGGGGCTCAAGTTTCAGTACATCGGGCTCGTACAAGTTCAGATACATAGTGGCTCGTACAAGTTCAGTACAATCGTGGCCGTACAAAGTTCAGAGATCGAGGCTCGACAAGTCAGTACAACTCTGTTGGCTCGTACAAGTTCAGTACATGTGGCTCGATACAAGTTCAGTACATCGTTGGCTCGTACAAGTTCAGACATCGTGGCTCTACAAGTTCAGGACCATGGTGGCTCGTCACAAGTCAGTACATCGTTGGCTCACGTCAGTACATTAAGTGGCTCGTACAAGTTCAGAACATGGTGGCTGCGTACAAGTTCAGTAAACATCGTGGCTCAAGTTCAGTACATCTTTGGCTCGTACAAGTTCAGTACATCGTGCTCGTACAAGTCAGTACATCGTGGGCTCAAGTTCCAGTACATCGTAGCTCGTTAACAAGTTCAGACATCGTGTGGCTTGTACAAGTCAGTACATCGTGGCCTCAATTCAGTACACTGTGGCTCGTACAGTTCAGTAAATCGGGGCTCGTACAAGTTAGTTACACGAGGCCAAGTTTTACCAGTACATCGTGGCTCGTACAAGTTTAGTACATCGTGGCTCGTACAAGCCCAGTACACCGTGGTTCGTACAAGTTCAGTACATCGTGGCTCAAGTTCAGGTAATCGTGGCTCGTACAAGTTAAGGTTCAGTACATCGTTGGCTCGTACAAGTGCAGTACATGTGGCTCGTACAAGTCAGTAATCGTGGCTTGTACAATTTCAGTACACGTGTGGCTAGTACAAGTTCGTTGAAAACATGGCTCGTACAAGTTCAGTAAATCGTGGATCGAGTTCACGTACATCGTGGCTCGTACAAGTTCAGTACATCGTGGCTCGTAAAAGTCAGTACACCGTGGCTCGTACAATTCAGTACAAGTGGATCAAGTCGTACATCGTGGCTTCGTACAATGTCGTACATCGTGGCTCAAGTTCAGTACATCTGTGCTGTACAAGTTCAGTACATTGTGGCTCCTACAAGTTCGTACATCGTGGCTTGTCAAGATCAGTTTACATAGTGGCTCAATCAGACAAACATCGTTGGGGGGGCTCGAACAAGTTCAGAACATCTGGCTTCACGTTTAGTACATCGGGCTCGTACAAGTTACAAGTTCAGTACATCGTGGTCGTACAAGTTCAGGTACATCAGGCTCGTACAAAGTTCACCTGTGGCTCGTACAAGTTCAGTACATCGTGGCGCGTACAAGTCAGTACATCGTGGCTCGTACAAGTTTCAGGCTCAAGTGGAGCTCACGTTCGTACATCGTTGTGCTCAAGTTCAGTACAGCGTGGCTCGTTACAGTTCAGTACATCGGGCTCGTCCAGTGCAGTACATCGTGGCTAGTACAGTTCAGATACATCGTGGCTGGCTCGTACAAGTTCAGTACATCGGGGCTCGTCTCCATACAAGTTCAGTAAAAATCGTGGATCAAGTCAGTAAACCCCCAAAAATCGTGGCTCAAGTTCAGTACATCGTGGCTCGTACAAAGTTCGTAATTCGTGGATAGTACAGTTCAGTACATCGGGGCTCGTACAAGTTCGGTACATCGTGGCTCAAGTTCAGTAACTCGTGGCCACATTACAGTTCAGGACATCGTGGCTCGTACAAGTTCAGTACATCGTGGCTGTACAAGTTCAGTAATCGTGGCTCGTACAAGTACACAGGTAAATGTGCCTCATACAAGTTCAGTACATGGTGGATAGTACAAAGTTTAGTACATCGTGGCTCAGTTCATACATGTGGCTCGTACAAGTTCAGAACATCGTGGCTCAAGTAAGTGCATCGTGGCCAAGTTCAGAATCGTGCGCGATACAAGTTCAGTACATCGTGGCTCCCGTACAAGTTCAGTAATCGGGCTCGTTACAAGTTCCGATCGTACATCGTGGCTCGTACAAGTTTAGTACATCGTGGCTCAAGTTCAGTACATCGTGGCTCGTACAAGTTCAGTACATCGTGGCTCAAGTTCAGTACATCGTGGCTCATTCAAGATCAGTACATCGTGGCTCGTACAAGTTCAGTACATTGTGGCTCGTACAAGTTCAGTACATCGTGGCTCGTACAAGTTCAGTACATCGTGGCTCGTACAAGTTCAGTTCATTGTGGCTCGTACAAGTTCAGTACATCGTGGCTCAAGTTCAGAACATCGTGGCTCAAGTTCAGTACATCGTGGCTCAAGTTCAGTACATCGTGGCTCGTACAAGTTCAGAACATCGTGGTTCGTACAAGTTCAGAACATCGTGGCTCGTACAAGTTCAGTACATCGTGGCTCAAGTTCAGTACATCGTGGCTCGTACAAGTTCAGTACATCGTGGCTCGTACAAGTTCAGTACATCGTGGCTCAAGTTCAGTACATCGAGGCTCGACAATTCAGTACATGGGGATCGTACAAGTTCGTACATCGTGGCTCGACAGTTCAGTACATCGTGGCTCAAGTTCAGTGACATCGGGGCTCAGTGCAGGACATAGTGGCTCGTACCAAGTTCAGTAATCGTGGCTCGTACAAAGTTTAAGACATCGTGGCTAGTACAAGTTCAGTACATCGTGGCTCGTTACAAGTTCAGTACAGCGTGGATAAAGTCAGTACAGCGTGGCTCGTACAAGTTCAGTATATCGTGGTCGTAAAAGTTAAGTACATGTGATCAAGTTGAGTACATCGTGGCTCGTACAAGTTCAGTACATCATGGCTAGTACAAGTTCAGTTACATCGCGGCTAACAAGTCAGTACATCGTTGGCTCGTACAAGGTTTAGTACTCATGGGCTCCAGTTCAGTACACGTGGCTCGTACAAGTTCAGAAACATGTTGGCTCAAGTTCAGTACATCGTGCTCAAGTCAGTAACATCGGGCTCATCACAGTTCAGGTACATCGTGGCTCGTACAAGTTCAGTACATCGGGGCTCGTGCCCAAAGTTCAGTCACATCTGGCTCGTACAAAGTTCAGTCCATCGTGCGTGTACAAGTTCAGTACAGCGGGCTCAAGTTCAGTACATCGTGGCTCGTACAAGTACAAACATCGGGCTGTTACAAGTTCAGTACATCGTTGGCTCAAAGTTCAGTACACGTGGACTCGTACAAGATTCAGACACCGTGGCTCGTACAATTAGTACATCGTGGCTCATACAAGTTACAGTAACATAGTGGCTCGTACAAGTTCAGTTACATCGTGGCACAAGTTCAGTTACATCGTGGTCGTACAAGTTCAGAACATCGTGCTCAAGTTCAGTACATCGGGCTCAGTCAGTACACGTGGCTTGTGTACAATGTCAGTACATCGTGGCTGTACAAGTTCAGTTCATAGTGGCTTTGTACAAGTTTCAGCTACATCAGTGGCTAGACAAGTTCAGTACATGTGGTCAAGTTCAGACATCGTGCGGCTCAAGTTCAGTACATCGTGGCTCACGTTTCAGACACGGGCTCGTACAAGTAGTAATCGTTGGGCTCGTGTACAAGTTCAATACATCGTGGCTCGTACAAGTTCAGTACATCGTGGCTCGTACAAGTTCAGTACATCGTGGCTCATGTTCAGTACATCGTGGCTCAAGTTCAGTACATCGTGGCTCGTACAAGTTCAGTACATCGTGGCTCGTACAAGTTCAGTACATCGTGGCTCGTCAAGTCAGTACATCGTGGCTCGTACAAGTCAGTACATCGTGGCTCAAGTTTCAGTACATCTGGATCAAGTTCCAAGACATCGTGGTCTTGTAAAGGTTCAGTACATCGTGGCTCGTACAAGTTCAGGACATCGTGGCTCGACAAGTTTCAGTACATCGTGCTAGTACAGTTCAGTAATCGGGGCTCAAGTCAGTACATCGTGGCTCGTACAAGTTCAGTACATCGTGGCTCTTACAAGTTGCAGTACTCGTGGCCATACTAAGTTCAGTAAATCGTGGCACGTAACAAGTTCAGTACAGCGTGCTGTAAAAGTCAGTTACATCGTGGACTCATACAAGTTCAGAATCGTGGCTCGTACAAGTTCAGTACATCGTGGCTCAAGTTCAGTACATCGTGGCTCGTACAAGTTCAGAACATTGTGGCTCAAGTTCAGTACATCGTGGCTCGTACAAGTTATACATCGTGGCTCGTACAAGTTCAGTACATGTGGCTCAAGGATCAGACACGTGCGCTCGTACAAGTTCAGTACATCGTGGCTGTACAAAGTTCGTACATCGTTGCTCAAGTCAGTACATAGGGGCTCGTACAAGTTCAGTACATCGTGGCTCGTACAAGTTCAGTACATCGTGGCTCATACAAGTTCAGTACATCGTTGGCTCGACAAGTTCAGACAGTGGCTCGTACAAGTTCAGTACACGTGGTCAACAGTTAAGGTAAATCGTTGCTCGTACAGGTTCCGTAATCGTGGCTCATCAAGTTCAGTACATCGTGGCTCGTACAAGTTCAGAACATCGTGGCTCAAGTTCAGTACATCGTGGCTCAAGTTTAGTACATCGTGGCTCGTACAAGTTCAGTACATCGTGGCTCGTACAAGTTCAGTACATCGTGGTCTACAAGTTTCAATACATCGTGGCTCGTACAAGTTCAGTACATCGTGGGCTCGTACAAGTTCAGTACCATCGATTTGGATCGTACAAGTTTCAGTACATCGTGGCTCGTACAGTTCAGTACATCGTGGCTCGTACAAGTTCAGTACATCGTGGCTCGTACAAGTTCAGTACATCGTGGCTCGTACAAGTTCAGTACATCGTGGCTCGTACAAGTTCAGTACATCGTGGCTCGTACAAGTTCAGTACATCGTGGCTCAAGTTCAGTACATCGTGGCTCGTACAAGTTCAGTACATCGTGGCTCGTACAAGTTCAGTACATAGTGCTAATACAAGTTACAGTAAATCGTTGGCCTCGTACAAGTCAGTACATGGGCTCGTACAAGTTCAGTACATCGTTGGCTTACATACCAAGTTCAGAATCGGGCTTGTTACAAGTTCAGTACATCGTGGCTCAAGTTCAGTCATCGTGGCTCGCACAAGTTCAGAACATTGTGGGCTCAAGTTCGTACATCGGGCTAGTACAAGTTCAGTACACGTGGCTCGTACAAGTTCAGTACACGTGGCTCAAGTTCAGTACATCGTGGCCGTACAGTTCAGTACATCGTGGCCGTACAAGGTCAGTACAATGTGGCTCAAGTTCAGACATCGTGGCTCGTACAAGTCAGACATAGTGGGATCGTACAAGGTCAGTACATCGTGGCTTCATAACAAGTTCAGTACATCGTGGGCTCGTACAAGTCAGTACATCGTGGCTCGTTACAAAGTCAGTACATCGTGGATCATACAAGTCAGTACATCGGTGCTCGTACAAGTTCAGTACATCGTGCGCTCAAGTTCAGTACAATCGTGGCTAGTACAAGTTCAGAACATCGTGGCCAAGTCAGTTAACATCTGGGGCTCAAGTTAGACATCGTGGCTCGTACAAGTCAGTACATCGTGCTCGTACAAGTTCAGTACATCGTGGCTCGTACAAGTTCAGTACCATCGTGGCTAGACAAGTCAGTACATCGTGGGATCGTACAAGTTAGTAATCGTGGCTCGTACAAGGTCAGTACATCGTTGGCTCGTACAAGTGTCAGTACATCGTGTGGCTCATACAAGTCAGTACATCGTGGCTCGTACAAGTCAGTACATCGTGCTCGTATACAAGTTCAGTACATCGGGCATGTAAAGTTCAGTACATCGTGGCTCGTACAAGTTCCGTAAACGTGGGCTCAATTAGTAATCGTGGCTCGTACAAGTTCAGTACATCGTGGCTCGTACAAAGTTCAGTACATCGTGGCTCGTCAAGTTCAGTACATCGTGGCGTACAAGTCAGTACATAATGCTTGTACACGTTCAGTAATCGGGCTCGCACAAGTTCAGTAATCTGACTCAAGTTCGGTACATCGTGGTGGGCTAGTTACAAGTTTCAGTACATCGTGGCTCAAGTTTTAAGTACATCGTGGCCGTAACAGTTCAGTACATCGTGGACTCAATTTCAGTACATAGTGGCTCGTACAAGTTCAGTACATCGTGCTCGTACAAGTTCAGTACATCGGGCTGTACAAGTTCAGTAATCGTGGATCGTACAAGTTCGACATCGTGGATCGTTACAAGTTCAGTACATTGTGGCTCGTACAAGTTCAGTACATCGTGGCTCGTACAATTTCAGTACATCGTGGCTTAAGTTTAGTACATCGTGGCTCAAGTTCAGTACGTCGTTGCTCGCACAAGTTCAGTACATCGTGGCTCAAGTTCAGTACATCGGTGGCTAGTACAAGTTCAGTACATCGCCCCCCCCCTGGCTTGTACAAGTCAGAAATCGTGGCTCGTACAAGTTCAGTATCAGTATTTGTGGTTTCGACCCCTCTGTCACGGTCGGCAAGTCCCTTTAGCCTATTGGCATACTCTATGGACTGTGGCAACGAGAGACAGACAGATCAGACAGACAGAAAGACAGACAGACAGAACAGACAGAAGACAGGCAGACAGATTAAATGACCGTCTTGTTCATGTTTGCGCTGTACTCTCAAAACTGTTCTGCACTGATAAATGCCGTCTGTCATGTTTGAGCCTGTACTGTCATCTGTCTGCACAATGATAAATGCCGTCTTGCATGATTTGGCGCTGTTACCTCTCAACTGTCTGCACTGCTATATCAGCTGATATTCTCAGTTCTAGAACTTCGAGTCATGATCATTCACTGCACAAACTTAGGGCCCCCGTCGAAAGATTGTTTGGAGGTTTCGTTCATCAGTGCTTTTCTTTTTAGCCCCTCCTAATCCTAAGATTTGACAAGTCCCTTTAGCCTATTTGGCCTACCCCTGGACTGTGGCAACAGAGAGACAGACAGACAGACAGACAGACAGACAGACAGACAGACAGACAGACAGACAGACAGACAGGCAGACAGATAAATGCCGTCTTGTCATGTTTTGCGCCTGTACTTCTCAACTGTTCTGCACTGATAAATGCCGTCTTGTCATGTTTTGCGCCTGTACTGCTCAACTGTTCTGCACTGATAAATGCCGTCTTGTCATGTTTTGCGCCTGTACCTCTCAACTGTTCTTCACTGCTATATCAGCTGATATTCATGCAGTTCTAGAACTTCGAGTCATGATCATTCACTGCACAAACTTAGGGCCCCCGTCGAAAGATTGTTTGGAGGTTTCGTTCATCAGTGCTTTTCTTTTTAGCCCCTCCTAATCCTAAGATTTGACAATTCCCTTTAGCCTATTTGGCCTACCCCTGGACTGCAACAACAACAACAACAACAACAACAACAACAACAACAACAACTCGGTTGTACACAGGCAGTACAACAACCACCTCAGTTTTAAGCAGGCAGTACAAGAACAACCTCAGTTGTATGCATGCAGTACGACAACCACCTCAGTTGTAAGCAGGCAGTACAACAACCGCCTCAGTTGTATGCAGGCAGTACAACAACCACCTCGGTTGTACACAGAAAGTACAACATCCACCTTAGTTGTAAGCAGGCAGTACAACAACCATCTTAGTTGTACACAGGCAGTACAACAACCATCTTAGTTGTACGCAGGCAGTACAATAACCACATTGGTTGTACACAAGCAGTTCTAGAAACTCTTGTCATGCATGTTC
Source organism: Chlamydomonas sp. ICE-L (assembly GCA_013435795.1). NCBI lineage: Eukaryota > Viridiplantae > Chlorophyta > Chlorophyceae > Chlamydomonadales > Chlamydomonadaceae > Chlamydomonas > Chlamydomonas sp. ICE-L. Next base: position 855,968 of record JACBWV010000252.1, read on the forward strand.
ACCCCCCCCCCCCCCCAGTGGTAATTGCTAAGTTTCAGTGTAAGGCTAGAGTTCATGTTAGGCTTAGTTTCAGTGTAAGGCTAAGTTCAGTTTAAGCCTAAGATGCAGGTGTAAGGGCCTAAGTTTTCAGTGTAAGGCCTTAAGTTTCAGCTGTAAGGTCCCCCCCCCCCCCTAAGTTCACGTTGAAAAACAAGAACACACTATGAATGCTAAGTTTTCAGTTGTACAGGCTAATTTTTTTTTCAATGTTATGGCTTAGGTTCATGTAAGGCTAGTTCAGTGTAAGCTAAGTTTTTTCAGTGTAAATGTGCTAAGTATTCAGTTTTCAGGCCGTAAGATCATGTAATGCTAGTTCAAGTGTAAGGTAAGTTTCAGTTGTTAAAGGCCTAAAGTCTCAGTGTTAAAAATGCTAGGTTCAGTTTGTAAGGCTAAGGTCGTGTTAAGGCTAAGTTTTCTGGTAAGGCCCTAATGTTCAGTGTAAAGCAGGCTCTAAGTTTTCAGTTTAAGGCGATAGTTCAGTGTAAGGCTAATGTTCACAGTGTACAGAGGCCCTAATTCAGTGTAAGGCTGAGTTCAGTGTAAGGGCTAAAGTTCATTTGAAGGCTAATTTCAGTGTAAGCTAAGATCATTTAAGGCTAAGTTTCAGTGGTCAGGCTAAGTTTTCATTGTAAGGCTAAGTTTTCAGTGTAAGGGCCCTAAGGTTCAGTGTAAGGCTAATTCAGTGTAAGCTTAAGTTCAGTGTTAGAAGGCAAGTTTTCAGTGTAAGGCCTAAGTTCATTGTAAGGCTAAGATCAGTTGTAAGGCCTAAGTTCAGTGTAAGGCTCATAGGCAAACATCCCTCCGTACCTTCAATTTGGAAAAGGCCTTATGTTATAATAATATACGTGAATAAATAATAATGATATAATATTAATATAATATTAGTCAACAAGCTTGTCCCTCACCAGAATTATCAAATGTGTTTTTGAAAAAAACTAATATGTATTGGTGACACTATATGATATTAGGTTTAATATTAGTTTTTGCAAACAATAATATTAGTTGCCGTTCCCCTATTCAATTGATGTAGGGAAGGCTTTAAGTTAGTTCATATAAGCGATTGTTATATCTTTGTTGAATGTTTAGTTAAATATTAGAATGAAACGAGCGGTCTGCACCAGAATTTTTGAATTTTATTTTTGAAAAACTAATATTATTGTCTGACACTTTTTATAATATTAGTTTTAATAATCATTATCAGTCTTTTTCAAACCCTAATATATAGTTTGCCGTTCCCCTAATCCAATATGCCGGGGGTTTATCCTTCGGGAGCCTGGAAACACCCACCACCGCCACCGGGCTGGGACTGGTTCCCTCAATGGTCATTGTTTCCTGTTCAACCGGCTCATTGCTCCTAGAGGTGAATAATTTGAATTTGAATTTTGAATTGTTACATGGGTCCATATTTTCGGAAGCCCTGGAAAACAACCACCGCCACCCCGGCAAGGCCTCATCCATTGGTTTTCTTTCTTGCCCACCAGGCTTGATCCTTGAGGTAATTTGAATTTTGAATTGTACATTGGTCTTATTCAGAATTGAGAAAGGGAGTAAAGAAATTGGCCACCACCACCTGGTTGGCCTCCAATCGTTTTTTTTTCCTTTCCTGTCACCCCTCCCCCAGTCACCGGCTTGCCCCTTCCTAGAGTACATTGAAATTTAGGGATTGCATGTTGAATTTGAATTTTGAATTGTTACCAACTGGGTCCCATATTCGGAAGCTGGAAATACCGATCCCTCCCGCCCCACCCCGGGCTGGTCATCTCTTTCCCCTCATCTGTGTTCCTGTCACCTCTCCACGCCCCTTCCCTGGCCTTTTTGCCCCCTAGAGTCAATTTAAATTTGAATTTGAATTTTTTTGTTACAAAGATGGTTTTCGTCCAGAAGAAAAATAGAGAAGGGAGTCAATAATGCCCAATCTGGCAGCCCCCCATGGGGTGTTCCCTGCCACCGTCCTTTTTGATCCAAGAGGTAATTTGAATTTGAATTTGAATTGTTTTGCATTGTTCCTTCCTCATAGATGGGGAAAATTAAACAAATAAATGCATAATAAATTTTTATCACGATCCAAATAACAATACAATAAATAAAATAAATCCGGGAGTAAATAAAATGTGACCATGCCAATCTGCCAAAGGCCATCAATCGGTTGTTCCTGTCCACTTGGGCTTGGTCCAAGAGTTGGGATTTCCGAGGGAGGGGGGATAAGAGAAGAAGGAGAGAGAGAGAGAGAAGGAGAGAGAGAGAGAGAGAGAGACTCTAAGACATATCTAAATTAAATGACAATTTAATAAATACCACCTAAAGTTACCTCTTTTGTGGCCTATAATTTGCTTGGGTTACTGGTTTTCCAATTTGCTTAGGTTCCTACTAGTGGGGTAACCCTGTAGCCCCCCACATCCCCCATACACTCCAGGCTTTCTTCAAATAATTTAAGTGTCTTCCACTTTTTTTCTTGGGGTGGAACTGAAGCCTTTTTTAAAAAAAGTTTTTTGATTTTCAATTTTGGTTTGATTTGATTGGAACTTGGGACCCGATGTGTTGTAGTGGGAGGTGTGGGTGTTGTGGGTGTTTGGTTGGGGGGTGTGTTTTGTGGGTGGGGTGGTTGCTGTTGGTGTGGGTGGTGGTCGGGTTGGGTCGTTGTGAGGGGGCGGTATTATTTTTTCTTTCTGCTTTGTTTTTTTTGTTTTTCTGACTCTTTTTTTTTTTTTTTTTGTTTTTTGTTTGTTTTTTTTTTTTTATTTTATTTTTTTGCGGATTTTTCTATCTCTTGTCTTTGGCTGTTTTTGTCATTTGTTTTATTTTTTGGGGTGTTGATACTGTCTAAAAAAAAACACGGACGCCCAACCCGTTATGTTCCAACCAGAAGCCGACCAACCCAGGGCCTGAAGTGTGGTTGGGATGGGTGGCTACGGTGGGTTTAACCCCTATTAGTACAATTACATTCTATTACACACATACATATTAACATATGAGAAGGACTATATATAAAGGGATTGCCTCCTTTAACTTATTTCCACAACATTATAACGAGCATCAAATTATTTTTTGTTTTTTTTTTTTTTCATTTTTTATTTGCAAATGTTTTTGTTCAAACATGTACTTTACGTACTACATTAAATAAACAGATCAAAAGTCCGTGTGCCGTTTTTTTGGCGGGATGCCCCCCAATGAGTGTTCCTCATGTCCGTCTTGGCCGTCCGATAACCAACCGAGCCGATCCGCCGACCGACCGAGACCCGACAAAAAAATTGTAGCCTGAACACGTCCAAGCCAACCCGTCCTCATCAAACTAAACACTCCAATCGGTTTGCCACCTGTAAGTTCCGTTGGCCCAACACACTCCCGCCTCCGCCAATTGTACCCCGCGTCGCTTGCCAAACCCTGCATAGAAACTTGTTTCTTTTGCAATGTTAAAATATACCGGGTTTGATTTTTATTATTTTACAGGTTGTTGCGAAATAAAATATCATATTAAAAAAAAAACAATGTGCCTCATGTAATATATAATTATTTAAAGTCAAGGGGGTAGGCCAAATATGCTAAAAAAAAGGGCCTTGCTCTTAAATTAATACCGTGACAGTAGTGGCCCACAAAAAAAAGGCAATTGAACTGAACCCCAAACATCGTTTTACCGACTGGGGCCCTGAGCTCGATCTAACATAGATGAATTTATATTATAAAACGATTATAATTAAATCCGTCCATCCTCCCCACAAGTTTATTGGGCGATTCACGTATCGCCATTTGTGATCAAAATGTATTTATGCAAACATAATTATCCCTGGGATCTCCTATACCCATGGTGCCCTCCTTGGGTGGTATTATAGTCCCCCCGCCCCCATCCCCCCCCTATTTGGTGGTTGGCCCCCCCCCCAAGTGGAAAGCAAACGGGCCCTTGGCCCCCCCCTCAAAAACTTCCAAAACGCCTGGTAATGAGGTGTAATGATTTTTATTTATGTTATTTAATTTCATTATTAATATATTCTTTATTAATTTATTTATGGATTGTATTTAATTTATTTATGTATGTTCTTTTTTATTTTATGTATGTATGTAATGTATGTATGTATGTAGTCATGTCTGTATGGTATGTAGGTTAATGTATGTAATGTATGTACTTTCCTTTCTTTCTTTCTTTCTTTCTTTATTCTTTCTTTATTTTCCTTTCTACTATTCTTTCAGTTCTTTACTTTCTCTTTCTTTATTTATATTTATTTTATTTATTTTTTTCTTTTTTTTCCCATAACTAACACCCACCCATTTGGCCCTCCTTGTTGCAGACTAAATATACCCACTCTTGGCCCCCCTTGGTTGTTTGGTGTTGACTGCCTTCCACACTACGTTTGCTAGGGACTATCCTGTGGACTCAATGTGGTAGGTGACAAGGCAGCGCCCGAAGATCTGTGGATTCTGATGCTCAGATGTTCATCGTCCACTTAAAAGTACATGTGTGTACTTGGCACACATGGCTCTGAAATAACTGACAAAATACCCAATAAAGCCAACCCTTGGGTGCCTGAAAAGGATGTACAATGAATTGAGATGGGCAGGTTAGCAAGCCCTGGAATCAGAAGTATCCTGACTTCCTGTTGCACTGCAATGTATGTTAATGTTTTACAGTTCCAGGGTAGCCAATATGATGCCCCAGGGAGACTTGGCCCAACGCTGTTAGGGAAGAGCATAAAAAAAAAGCACTGATGAACTGAACCCCCAATAACTCGTTTTTAAAAAAAAATAAAAAAAAAAAAAAATAAAAAAAATAATTTAAAAAAAAACATTTAAAAAAAAAGAAAATTAAATAAAGATAATCGTTTAAATTAAAAGAAATTTTAAACCGACTGGGGCCCTGAGTTCGTGCGACAGTTGATTAATTTTAAATATACTGCCAACATGGTCGAAAATAAAAAGCCTGGATTTATATTTTGGAAGCGTTGTTATGATTAAGAAGGACGTTTTTTGGAAGCCTTTTTGAAGTTAGATTTTTTTGGAAGAGGTTTTGTTATGATTAAAAAAAAGCTTGTTTTTTTGAAGTTTTGACATACAACCCGTTACCTTGCCCCCTAATTTTTTTTGGCCAGCGGTCTTTCGAGCTTTTTGGCGGTTGGCGTGTTGGTAAAAATCCTTGGCGGTGGCGGCTTCAGCTTGGCGGTTTGTAAACAAACAAAGTGACATCAACCGATCAAGGGGGGACTTCTAACACAAATTACCTGTTCACCCAATCCCTCCCAAATTTGTTAGATAATCGATAGACTTTTCCCCACTTTTTTTTTTTTTTTTTTGCCCCCGACCCTCCGCATAAATACACCACCGCCACCCGGGGGGACCCCACCCTGTGGTGGACCAGCCGGTGTGTGCCCATAAAAATTTGGGGTGGGGGGGTCGGTAATTTCAAATTCTAATAGGGAACCATTACTTGGGGCCTTCCAAGGCTTCGTGCATTGCGTTTGGTTAAATAATATTTTTGAACTTTCATTATGGCCAATAGCGGTTCCTTTTAAAAACCCACATTCCAATATCCCATATAATCGGATAGATTTAAGCCCCTGGCCTAGGTATAGGTGATGTAGCAAGAATAAATGATCACTGTAGCACGAACTCAGCCGCCCCCGCCGTGGTACAAGATCATGCGCAGCCCTGCGAATGCCAAAATGGCGGGAGTGGATCGCCGACGGGAAAAGCCAACAGGTTGGCAAAGGGAAGCGAGTTAGTTTTACGAAGACCGTTGCTGTTGACGAGTCTGGCCTTCAATCCCCATGGCAGACGGGTTCGGTCGAGACGACTAATTTGGGTACACTTCGGGGGGCTCCCGCCCTCCCAGAAGGGGGGCTCCGCCAAAAAAAGATTGTTTAGGGGGTCAGTTTCGGTCAGTGCCTTTTTTCTTTTTTTAGATAGCCGCCTTCCCTCCTTACGGTTTGGGCAAGTTCCCCTTTTAAGCGTATTTGGCCTACCCCCTTGACTGTAAACATAACATGCATACATTACATTACAAAAATTACATTACAATTACATTACATGTATCATGTACTCAATTACATTACATTACATTAAACATGTTAACAGTCTACTTGAGACCCAAAAACCGCGCCGAGGGGGTTGAGACTCTTGTGCTTAAAACAAAAAAGAAAAGCAACCCACAAGCAAAAACCCCATTACAAGAATCAGGGTTGGTGGTGTCGAAGGACAAACAAACAAGAACTTCATCCCCCCAACCACAACAAAGAAGCCTTTGGTGGCCGTAGGTATTAAACCCCTTAGGAGCCCGGAACCCAAAGAAATCATCACCACTGTACATGGCCCTGAGGTAAGAACTAAACAAATGAGAAGTCCACAAAGAAAGAGAAAAAAAGGGAATGATAAATTAGACGTGTGCCACTAAGCAAAGGTCCCCATGGCTTCCTGTCTTGCTCATTCCTACAATAGAAAGATAGTCGGCTTATGTTTGCTCCCTAAAAAAGACTTTTAGTTCCATTTTCCAATTTTTCCATTCATAAAGGTTCTGAAAATATTGAATCGCAGAATTCCACATTTCCATACGGGTTTTAAGTTGGTATCCTCATGGGAACATGGTCTGCCTATAAATATCGTAAAACAGCTTTTCTTGGTAGCCGGAGGCGAATACTCATTATAAAAAGGAGGGCCTCCAACATATGCATTTCATTTTTCATCCTCAGGCTTTTTTTTTTTGGAACCCACCACAAATTTGAACAGTGTTCTCATTTGAGCGAGGGGATTTGTGCTCCTATACACCACCCTCAATTCTTCCTTTTCTGTGTTCAGCCAGGAACGCCATTTCTAACTTGTGCTATAGAACTAAATCTGATCCCTGCTTAATGTAAGGCGGATGTAAAGGGAATCAAAAGCCCTTTTCTCATCATTGCTGTGCTGCCGACCATTTTTTGGTATCGGAGGCCGTTTAAAAAAACCACCCCCCTTCTCTCAATCCAGGGGAAAGTTGTTTTCTTTTCTAACGCATGGTGTCACTTGGGTACTTAAAAACCTCCATGACTCCAAACTCAGACTAATACCTTGACATCGACAGCCTCCAAAAATGTTGATGTTTTTTACTGGAATTCCAGCTTGTGGAGAGCACAAGCAAGTCATCGAATCAGCCAGTGGTGGAGTCAAAAGACTTCCTCAAGCAGCCATTCTAATGAGATCCTCAGGTTCTTTATGTATGGTCTTTTCCAGACGCGCAAAGCTTGTGTAAGCCAAGCAAAACACAACGGGTTCTACCCGCTCTTCCATGATAATATTAGATGTAGTAGATTGGGCAAAACACCCAACATTTGTTTAAGGATACCTCTATGCCATCTCAAAAAGCATGGTATTTGAGATTAAGTGTGTGTTCAGCATAGAGAGCCCCACAACCTCACAGCCCCAAAATTTCAGGATAGGTTGTACAAGAGATCAAACAGGTGGGTGAGAATATCAATAGTATATTCCCATAGTAGGGCATCGCATACGGAGCAGTGGGGGCTTTGGGGGCCTTAGGGAGGATCCTAGAAAAAAGGAAGCTTTTGCACGTTTGCTTGAGACCATCCACAAGAGGGATCCCAAGTAGAATAAAAGATAACCTTGTCGAAGTTGTGCTCCATCATAGACAAATTTGTAATCAGGATCCATGCGGGCCTCCATCATAGAATTGCTGTTGAAAACATAGATAACATCCTGGGCAAACAAAATGTTGAAAACATAGATAACATCCTGGGAAAACATAGATAATATCCTGGGCAAAAATAAATGATAACGCCTAGTAGGTGTGGCGTAGTATTAAGGGAGCCTCTGTCTCACGGCTGCTTCTTTTACCTGGACAGTGCTACCATGGAGGTTGACAGCGACTGCGGACACTTAGCTGAGTATCCTTCTTAACAATAACCTTCTTCAAATCTCAGCATATAACTGATAACTTGCTGAATGGGAGGATACTCTTCTCATCCCTTCATTAGCCACAGAGGAGCCAGGGCCAACGTGGGTTCTCCCCTCACACATTTCCGCCTGACGATGCCCCGCTCATCCAGGATCCTCCCTGCCCTCTCCCACCCTCGGCAGCGTCCTTGGAGCATCCATCAGTTCTGTTGAAACTATCTTCCACTTATAATACGTCTTCGGCAGTAAAAACATGATTGCCAGGAAAATGTAAACTCAAACAAATCCCTTTTTTATTTCTTTTTTCTTTTTCACTTTTCAAAAATTTCCCTCCTCTTCTTCCGAATTACATTACATTACATTACATTACATGTTAAAGTCTACTTGACACCGCGAGGGTGTATGAGACTCAGTGCTTTAAACAAAAAGAAAAAGCACCCACAAAGCAAAAAACCCCATTACATCAGGGGTGTGTCGAGGACAAACAAACCAAACTCCCAACCACCGTTTTGGTGGCGTAGGTATATAAACCCCTTAGAGCAGGACCCAGATCTTCAACCACCTTACAGTGGCGGAGGGTAAGAAGCTAACAAATGAGAAGTCTCAAGAAGAAAAAAAAGGGATAATAAATTACGGTGCCACTAAGCAGTCCAGGGCTTCCTGTCTTGCTCTTCTACAAGTAGAAAGATAGTCGGCTAGGTTGCTCCAAAAGACTTAGTGCCATTTCCATTCATAAAGGTTCTGAATGTGGAATCGCAGAATTCCACATTCCATACGGTTAAGTCGGTATCCTCATGGACATGCCTATAAATATCTGTAAACAGATTCTGGTAGCGGAGGCGAATATCATTATAAAAAGGGCACTCAAACATATGCATTTCATCCTCAGTTTTTTGGAACCCACACATTTGACAGTGTCTCATTGAGCGAGGGATGTGTGCTCTATCCACCACCCTCATTCTTTCTGTGTTCAGCCAATGGGAACCCATTCTAAACTGTGCTATAGAACGAATCTGATCCTGCTTATGTAAGGCGGATGTAAAGGGAATCAAGCCATTCTCATCATTGCTGTTGGCTGCGAACCATTTTTGGTATCGGAGGCGTTTAAAGCCAACCCTTCTCTCATCAGGGATGTCTCTAACTGCATTGGTGTCACTTGGGTACTTAAACCTCCATGACTCAAAAACTTCAGACATAATACCTTCGACATCGACAGCCTCCAAAATGTTGATGTTTTTACTGGATCCTAGCTTGTGGAGAGCACAACGCAAGTCATGAACCCAGCCAGTGTTGGAGTCAAAAGATTCCTCAAGAGCCATTCTAATGAGATCCTCAGGTTCTTTATGTATGGTCTTGTTCCAGAAGCGCAAAGCTTGTTTAATGATGAATGATGAAAACAGAACAAAACAACTAATCAAACCAAGTGAGGGTTTAGGCAAAATGCCCCCAGAACCTGGTCCAGGAGGTAACCCCCCAAAAGCGTTCAGTTGAGATCGTTGAACTGATGAAGGTGCTGGATTCGAATAATCGAATCCCTATTGGTGCGCTTTAGTGTTTGCAGTCGCTGTCAACCGCCATGGTTGCTTTGTCTAGGTAAAGGAGCAGCCCGTTTTCTACTGCCGTAAGGCGGGGCTCTCTTTAAATAAACCACGCCCCACCAGGCATTCTCAATACTTGTGCCATTATATTGAATTTCGGTATGTGTGGCGACCAATTAGGGGAACATCAACGCATGTGTGGGGACTGGGGACAGCCATTTTCAACCTCCTAAACCCACCCGCTCCAAGTGAACATTTCTAGGGTTACCTGCTTATGTTCATGGATATATGGTTTCATGTATATCGATATGTGACTATATTAGTAGGATATAGTAGGATATGGCGATGATCTCTTCCTCGAATCCTCGAATTCAGCGTTTTCTAATTTTCTATTTTTAAGGCTTCTTAGTCTTCGTTACTAATTCTATGCAAACATAAGCTAGAGTAAGCTGACTTATAAAATTTTAGCTGCTAGAGTTTATATATAGAGTTTATATCAAACCCGATATATAAGTAGGATATGGAAGTACTGCCGACAACCATGGTTGCCAGCTGCAATATTGCCTACCGTAGCTTATATTGATGTTACGTTGGAAGACCCCTCCCGGCTGTTGTGGAGCCCGCTTTTCTCGGGCCAACAAGGTTCTGTCGATGACAATGACAACGCAATGTAATGTAATGGGCCGAAACCATTAGTCACATAGTCACAGTAATAGGCGTTTTGGGCACAGTACAAGGGCAGTACACGCAAGGTAGCCCCCCCCCCCCATGCCCCCCTCTTCCCGCGCCCGCCCCCCTGCAGCGGCTGCATCCAACTCAGCAGCCCAACTGCGGGTGAAGTGGCGCGGGGTCTAGGTCTTGGCACCTGATTTTGTGCGTTGCGATTATTTTGATATCCTGTCTCTTTCCTTTCCTCCTCATCCGCCCACTGATACGCATTCCATTTATTCCCATAGCGTCGAATTCCGCACGCTGCATAGCTACCTCAGCGGTTGAAGCCAAACAAAACTTTCGCAACTCCGTGAATCCCCTTTGTCTATCGCCTGTTTTGTCTGAGCTCGGTCTTACATCGCATATCCCATTCATCCGAGGCATACCGCCCTACACAAGTGACGAGCCCGGGACACCCTTTACCTGTGCCTTATTTATTATCGGACCAAGCCAACGGCGTCTTCTTTGACCCTGTGCGTTTCGCATTTCAAGGCCGCATAGGGCGCAGTTCAATCAGAGGTCGCTTAGTCCGTTAGCTACTTCTCTAGTGGGGCGGCACCGTAGACAACTCTCCTACAATGCCCCCCCCAACCGGTCGCCCCCCTGTGGCCCGGTCCAGCGCCAAGCAGGAGGAGAGCATCTTCAATATAGATCCCTATAGCATGCCTATCAAGCCGAAGATCAGGACCTACAACATTGCCCCACCTCCTGATCAGCAGGCTCCAACACCCACTGGGGGAGGTCCTTCAAGTAGAGGGGCTCCTACTCCCACTGGCAGAGGAGCCCCTGGAATGGATAGCTCACAGGTGGGTCTAGAGGATCTGTGTTTCCAGGAAGCTCAGTTTGTGCATGCAGATACAACCACGCCCCATGCACGTATAGATCCATGCATGCCCTCAGGCGCAAGGACGCATGAATGCAGTTCAAGCACACCCCATGCGTGTACGCACCCATGCATGCACGGACGCATGCATGCAGTAGAAGCACACCCCATGCGCGTACATACCCATGCATATATGAAGTACAACCATGCCCTATGCATGTACATACCCATGCATGGATGCAGTACAACCACGCCCCATGCACGCACGTACCCACGCATGAATGCATGCATGCGTGCATGTGTGTGTGCATGGATGCAGTACAACCACGCCCTATGCACGTACGTACCCATGCATAAATGCATGCATGCGTGCATGTGTGTGTGCATGAATGCAGTACAACCACGCCCCATGCACGTACATAAACATGCATGTATGCATGCATGTGTGCATGTATGTGCCTCTTTGTACTTGCATGGCTGCATGCGTGTGTGTGTGCATGTATGTGCCTCTTTGTACTTGCATGGCTGCATGCGTGTGTGTGCATGTCTGTTGGATTGCATGGCGCATGCGGTGTGTGACATGTGTGCCTCTATGTACTTGAATGGCTGCATGCGTGTGTTTGTGTGAAATGGATGTTGTGACTATTTACTGCATGGGTGATGCGTTCGTGTGTGCATGGGTGTGCCTCTTTGTAATTGCATGTGTGAATGGTGTTGTGTGTAGGGTGGCATCTTTGTACTTGCATGGCTGCATGCGTGTGTGTGCATGGATGTGCCTCTTTGTACTTGCATGGGTGCATGCGTGTGTGTGTGCATGGGTGTGCCTCTTTGTACTTGCATGTGTGCATGCGTGTGTGTGTGCATGGGTGTGCCTCTTTGTACTTGCATGTGTGCATGCATGTGTGTGCATGGATGTGCCTCTTTGTACTTGCATGAGTGCATGCGTGTGTGTGTGCATGGGTGTGCCTCTTTGTAATTGCATGGCTGCATGCGTGTGTGTGTGCATGGATGTGCCTCTTTGTACTTGCATGGCTGCATGCGTGTGTGTGTGCATGGATGGGCCTCATTTAATTGCATGGCCGGCATCGTTGGTTTTTGCATGGTGTGCCTCTAATTCATGACTTTGGCATGGCTGCATGAGTGTGTTTTATGCATGGGTGTGCTCTTTGTACTTGCATGGCTGCATGCAGGTGTGTGTTCATGGGGGGTCTCTTTGTACGTGCATGGGTGCATGCGTGTGTGTGTGCATGGTGGGCTTCTTTTGTACTGGCATGGTGCATGCGTGTTGTGTGGCTGGTGTCTCTTTGTACTTTCCTGGCTGCATGCTTGTGTTTTTGCATGGGTGTGCCTTCTTTGTACTTGCGCAATGTCTGCATGCGGGTGTGTGTGGCATGTGTTGGCCTTCTTTGTACTTGCATGGGTGCATGCGTGTGGTGTGCTTGGTGTTCTTCGTTGTACTTGCATGTTGAACATGCGTGTGTGTGTGCATGGGTGTGCCTCTTTGTACTTGCATGGGTGCATGCGTGTGTTTTTGCATGGTGTGTCCTTTCTTGTACTGCATGCTGTCATGCGTGTGTGTGTTCATGGGTGGGCCCTGTTGGTATTGCATGGCTGCATGCTGTGGTTGCATGGTTTTTGTGCCTCTTTGTACTTGCATGGTGAACATGCGTGTGTTGTGCTGGGTGTGCCTCTTTGTGCTTGCATTGGGTTCATGCGGTGTGTGTGCATTGGTGTGCCTCTTTGTACTTGCAGTGCTGCATGCGTGTGTGTGTCATGATGTTCCTCGTTTTTTAACTTGCAGGCGGCATGCTTTTGTGGTGTGCATGGGTGTGCCTCTTTGTACTAGCATGGCGGCCTGCGTGTGTGTGGCATGGCTGTGCCTCTTTGTAATTGTGCATGGTGCCTGCGTGTGTGTTTGCTGGATGTGCCTCTTTGTACTTGCATGGGTCATGCTTGTGTGTGTGCGGGGTTGCCTCTTGTACTTGATGGGTGCCTGCGTGGGTGTGTGCATGGTGTGCCCTTTGTACTTCATGGTGCATGCGGTTGTGTGTGCATGGTGTGCCCTCTTGCGTGCATGGGTGCATGCGTGTGTGTGTGCATGGGTGTGCCTCTTTGTACTTGCATGGCTGCATGCGTGTGTGTGTGCATGGATGTGCCTCTTTGTAATTGCATGGCTGCATGCGTGTGTGTGTGCATGGGTGTGCCTCTTTGTACTTGCAATTGCCTGCCTGGCGTGTGTTGCATGATGTGCCTCTTTTGTAACTTTGCATGCTGCATGCTTGTTGTGTGTTCATTTGGTCCTCTTTTGTAAATTGCATGGGCTGCATGTGTGTGGTGCATGGATGTGCCTCCTTTGTAATTGCATGGCTGCATTCGTTGTGGTGTGCATGCATGTGCCTCTATTTGAGAAATTGCCTGGCTGCATTGTGTGTGTGTGCATGGATGTGCCTCTTTGTACTTATCATGGCTGCATGCTGTGCGTGTCATGCGATTGCCTCTTTGTATGCTGGGTGTCATGCGTGGTGTGTGCATGGGTGTGCCCTCTTTGTACGTGCATGGTGCATGCGTGTGTGGTGCATGGGTGTGCCTCTTTGTACTACTTGCATGGTGCATGCGTGTGTTTTTGCAGGTGTGCCTCGTTGTACTTGCATGGCTGCATGCGTGTTGGTGTTGCATGTGTGCCTTTTTGTACTTGCTTCTGCATTCGTGTGGGTGCATCGAATGTGCCTCTTTGTATTGCAATTGCCGCCTGCGTGTGTGTGTGCCATGGATTTTCCTCTTGTACTGCTTGGCTGCATGCGTGTGTTTGTTGCATGGTGTGTGCCTCTTTGTACTTGCCTGGCTGCACCATGCGTGTGTGTGTGCATGTGTGCCCTTTGTACTTGCAATGGCTGCATTCGTGTTGTGGTCATGGATGTGTCCTCTTTGTAATTGCATGCGGCATGCGTGTGGTGTGTGTGGTGCATGGAGGTGCCTCTTTGTACTTGCATGGTGCATGCGTGTATGTGTGCTTGGTTTGCTCTTTTGTTACTTGGCATGGCTGCATGCGTGTGTTTTTGCATGGGTGTGCCTCTTTGTACTTGCATGGCTGCATGCGTGTGTGTGGGCATGGTGTGCCTCTTTGTACTTCATTGCTGCATGCGTTCTGTGCATGGGTGTGGCCGCTGTGGAACGCTGCATGGCGTGCATGCGGTGTGTGTGCATGGTGTGCCGCTTTTACTTGCCGGGGTGCATGCGGTTGTGGTGCTGGATGTGCCTCTTTGTCTTGCATGGCGAATGTCGGGTGTGGCAATGTAGGTTCCTCTTTGTCTTGAATGGCTGCAGCGTGTGTGTGTGCATTGGATGGGCCTCGTGTATTGATGGATGCATGCTGTGTGTGTGCATGGATGGTGCCTCTTTGGGCTTGCATGCTTGCTGCGTGTGTGTGTGCATGGGTGTGCCTCTTTGTACTTGCATGGCTGCATGCGTGTGTGTGTGCATGGGTGTGCCTCTTTGTACTTGCATGGCTGCATGCGTGTGTGTGTGCATGGATGTGCCTCTTTGTAATTGCATGGCTGCATGCGTGTGTGTGTGCATGGGTGTGCCTCTTTGTACTTGCATGGCTGCATGCGTGTGTGTTGTGCATGGGTGTGCCTCTTTGTACTTGCATGGCTGCATGCGTGTGTGTTGCATGGGTGTGCCTCTTTGTACTTGCATGGCTGCATGCGTGTGTGTGTGCATGGGTGTGCCTCTTTGTACTTGCATGGCTGCATGCGTGTGTGTGTGCATGGGTGTGCCTCTTTGTACTTGCATGCTGCAGCGGTGTGGGGCATGGATGTGCCTCGTTGTAGTTGCATGGCTGCATGCGTTGTGTGTTTTCATGGTTGTCAAAAAAGAGAAAGAAAAGTATCTTTGTGATTGCTTGCTGCATGCGTGTGTTGTGGTGCATGATTTCCTCTTTGTGAATTGGCAATGGCTGCATGCGTGTGTGTTGCTTGATGTGCTATTCGTACTTGCAGGGGTGCTGGGTGTGTGTTTGTATTGTGTGCCTCTTTGTACTTGCATGGCTGCATGCGTGTGTGTGTGCATGGGTGTGCCTCTTTGACTTTGCAGGCTGCATGCGTTGTGTGTGCCTGGGTGTGGCCTCTTTGTACTTGCATGCTTGCATTCTGTGTGTGTGCATGGATGTGCCTCTTTGTAATTGCATGGCTGCATGCGTGTGTGTGTGTGCATGGATGTGCCTCTTTGTGATTGCTTGGCTGCATGCGTGTGTGTGTGCATGGATGTGCCTCTTTGTAATTGCATGGCTGCATGCGTGTGTGTGCTTGGATGTGCCTATTCGTACTTGCATGGGTGCATGGGTGTGTGTGTGTATTGTGTGCCTCTTTGTACTTGCATGGCTGCATGCGTGTGTGTGTCCATTAGTGTGCCTCTTTGTACTTGCGTGGGTGCATGCGTGTTTGTGCATTGATGTGCCTCTTTGTACTTGCATGTGTGCATGGGTTTGCCTCTTTGTACTTGCATGGCTGCATGCGTGTGTGTGCATGGATGTGCCTCTTTGTATTTGCATGGCTGCATGCGTGTTTGTGTGCATGGATGTGCCTCTTGTATTGATGGCTGCATCCCCAAGCGTGTGTGTGGGCATGGATGTGCCTCTTGTAATTGCATGCTCGCATGCCGGGTGGTGTGTGCATGGGTGTGCCTCTTTGTACTTGCATGACTGCATGCGTGTGTGTGTGCATGGGTGTGCCTCTTTGTACTCTGCAGGGGTGCATGCTTGTGTGGTTGCATTGGTGTGCTCTTTTGTACTTGCATGGCGATGCGTGTGTGTTGGCATGTGTGTGCCTCTTGTATTTTGCATGGCTGCATGCGTGTGTGTGTGCATGGGTGTGCCTCTTTGTACTTGCATGGCTGCATGCGTGTGTGTGTGCATGGGTGTGCCTCTTTGTACTTGCATGGGTGCATGCGTGTGTGTGTGCATGGGTGTGCCTCTTTGTGCTTGCATGGGTGCAATTCTGTGTTTCTTGCATGGTGTGCCTCTTTGTACTTGCGTGGGTGGCAATGCGTGTGATGTGTTGCATGGGTGTGCCTCTTTGTACTTGCATGGCTGCATGCGTGTGTGTGTGCATGATGTGCCCTCTTTGTGAATTGCATGATGATGCGTGTGTGTGTGCATGATGTGGGTCCTCTTTGTATTGCATGGCTGCAATGCGTGTTGTTCACATGATGTGCCTATTTGTACTTGCATGGGTGCATGGGTGTGTGTGTGTATTGTGTGCCTCTTTGTACTTGCATGGCTGCATGCGTGTGTGTGTCCATGGGTGTGCCTCTTTGTACTTGCACGGCTGCATGCGTGTGTTTTTGCATGGGTGTGCCTCTTTGTACTTCTGTGGCTGCATGCGTGTGTGTGTGCATGGATGTGCCTCTTTGTGCTTGCATGGCTGCATGCGTGTGTGTGTGCATGGATGTGCCTCTTTGTACTTGCATGGGTGCATGCGTGTGTGTGTGCATTGGTGTGCTTCTTTGAACTTGCATGGGTGCATGCGTGTGTGTGGCTAGACGCATCGATTACAAAATGAAAATTTATACGCCCGGCAATGGGGCGTGAGGTTGATGGGACGCTCATGTTTGCATGCACTGCACATACTTGATAATGGTTTCTATGCTGGGTTTTTGGTTCTGAAGGCTGCGTTGGCCTGAGCTTGGACTCCCGCCCAACAGCACGGAGGGAAATTATCTACCTCTTCCAAGGCAGCAGGTTTGAAATTTGGGAACCTGGCAAGGGCTGGAACCGCAGACCTGTCTGACTGGATTCTACTGAACCATGCAGCAGGGGCTCGCAAAATGATAGATATATCGATTTGTGGACCTGTCCATGCAATTGTGCAATGTGCATAAGCGTATGAGCCTGGTTAAGAAAATTTGCTATGTGCAAAATGGTATGAACCTGTTTGTGCAAATGTGCAATGTGCAATGTGCATAAACGTATGAACCTGTCCATGCAAATGCATAGATGAAAAGGCATAGATTCAAATGCATAGATGCATCGATTTATGGCTGCACAAACGTGTGAACATGCTCATACATATGTGCGCGCAAGCTTGGTGTGAGCCTGCACAGTTTTGTACATGCATGGGTGTGTGGTTGCTTGGGGTTATGGTTCCAGTATGCCATGGCCCTAACCACCACAACGCTATGGACGTTGTTGCGCACAGTTTTGTACATGCATGGGTGTGTGGTTGCTTGGGGTTATGGTTCCAGTATGCCATGGCCCTAACCACCACAACGCTATGGACGTTGTGGTGCACAGTTTTGTACATGCATGGGTGTGTGGCTGCTTGGGGCTATGGTTCCAGTATGCCATGCCCCTAACCACCACAACGCTATGGACGTTGTGGTGCACAGTTTTGTACATGCATGGGTGTGTGGCTGCTTGGGGCTATGGTTCCAGTATGCCATGGCCCTAACCACCACAACGCTATGGACGTTGTGGTGCACAGTTTTGTACATGCATGGGTGTGTGGCTGCTTGGGGCTATGGTTCCAGTATGCCATGGCCCTAACCACCACAACACCATGGAGGTTTTGGTGCGACGTGGTGCGACCCCTGTGCGCCCTTCAGATGTGCGAGTTTAGGGCGAAACGCTATGGAGGTTGTGGTGCAGAGTTTTGTTTTGTGTGCAACCGGTCGCACATTGTGCGACGTGGTGCGACCCCTGTGCGACCCTCAGATGTGCGAGTTTAGGGCAAAACATGCCCTTGGTTGCGAAGACGGTGCGCGCATGCCGTGGGCACGTTTGGAGTCCAACAGGGCGCCAGGACAAGCGCGCGTGGCAAGCGATGCGAAAAATTGGTGGAGAGTGTTAGCTGTTCGAGGTTTGGGAGGGTGGAGAGTGGGGTTGCGACAGGGCCAGGGGCCAGTATGTCCAAGGGTTTGAACGTAAGGGCCAGACAGACAGACAATCGGACAATGCGGTGACCCTGGGGGCTCCCGCCTCCCACTTGGGAACCACCACCCCACCACCCACCACCCACCACCCCACCACCCACCACCCCACCACCCACCACCCCACACTTCGCCACTCACCACCCACCACCCACCACCCCACCTTCTCTTCCGTTGCAGATATCAAATGCCTTCAACCCTGTCATCGGCCCCCGGGATGCCGCTTTAAGTGCTATTCAAAAAACCGTGAATCATGCATGTTCTAAAGCACATCTCCCACCACCCACCACCCCACCACCTACTACCTACCACCCCACCCTCTCTTCCATTGCAGATATCGAATGCCTTCAACCCTGTCATCGGTCCCCATGTAATTCTTGACGATGCACACACACCATCCACCACCCACCACCAACCCCACCACCACCCCACCTCCCTTTCCGTTGCAAATGTCGAACGCCTTAAACCCCGTCATCGGTCCTGGGATGCCGCTGTCCTTGCTGGTCAAAAAACCGTGAATCATGCACGTTCTAATGCACAAATTAATCATGCACACATCCCATTCCCATGTAATTCTTGATGTAGCACACCTCTTGATCTTGCAGACCTTTCTGAACTACCACCCCACCACCCACCACCCTTTCTGTTGCAGATGTCACCCCACCACCCACCATCCCACCACCCACCACCCACCACCTAACCTCCCTTTCCGTTGCAGATGTTACCCCACAACCCACCATCCCACCACCCACCACCCACCACCCATCACCCCACCTCCCTTTCCGTTGCAGATGTCGAACGCCTTCAACCCTATCATCGGTCCCCGGGATGCCGCTGTCCTTGCTGGCCCAAAACCTGTGAATCAAGCATACACCCCATGCCCATGCAACAATAAATGTAGCAGGGCTGGGCTATTCAAACACCTGTGAAGCATGCACCCAACCCATGGCCATGCAATGATTGACGTTGCAGCCCCTTTCAGTGATATACAATGGTCTAGTGGTAGACCAGATCGCTTGAGGATGAAGAGTCGGGGGTTCAACTCCCCCTTCGGTCGCTCTTGGCGTTGCAGGTCGTTGTCAACCGCAATGGTAGCTTGTCCAGTTGAGGTAGGAGACCGCTCCCCACCCGCGTACGACGGGCTCCCTTAACACCGCGCCCCACCAGGCGTGATCATTACCTATTGACGTTGCACACCTCCTAGGATGTCCTGACTCCCCCCTTAATGTTGCAGATGTCGAACGCCTTCAACCCCGTCATTCGGTCTCCGAAATGCTGCTGTCCGTGCTAGTCAAAAACCGGTGAACCATGCACGTAATAATGCACATCTCCCACCACCCCACCACCCCACCACCCAACCACGCACCACCCACCACCCCACCTCCTTTTCCGTTGCAGATGTTGAACGCCTTCAACTCCGTCATCGGTCCCCGGGATGCCGCTGTCCGTGCTGGTCGAAACCCCGTAAATCATGCACACACAGCATTCCCATGTAATTGTTAATGATAATGAGCTGGGCTAGTAAAAAAACTGTGAATCATGCACATTCTAATGCACCTCTCCCACCACCCGCTACCTACCAACCCACCTTCTCTTCCGTTGCAGATGTCGAATGCCTTCAACCCTGTCATCAGTCCCCGGGATGCCGCTGTGCATGCTGGCCAACAACCTGTGAATCATGCACGATTTAATGCACATCTCTCAGCACCCCACCACCCACCACCCCACCACCCAACCACCCAACCACGCACCACCCACCACCCTTTCCATTGCAGATGTCGAACGCCTTCAACCCTGTCATCGGCCCCCGGGATGCCGCTGTCCGTGCTGGTCAAAAACCGGCGAACCATGCACGTTCTAATGCACACGCTGTGAAAGAGCAGTCCCAAATGAACGCCCTGAGGAAGATGAACACTCCAGAATCAGTCGCCTTGGGAAGGCCTGGGTTAGGTGAGATCTAATGTTAGGGGTAGGTGAGGTTGGGGTTGAGTTTGGGTTATGTTGGGTCAGATGAGGTAGGGGTGGGATGGAGTGAGTTTGGGTTAATGGATGATTGGATATATAGATGCATGCCCTGAGGAAGAAGAACACTCCAAAATCAGTCGTCGTGTGAAGCCCTGGGTTAGGTGAGATCAGATCAGATCAGATGTTAGGGTTAGGTGAGATCCTGTGGTGGGTTGGTGGTGAGTGGTGGGTGGGTGGGTGGGTGATGAGTGGTGGGAGTGGGTGGTGATTTGTGTGTGTGTGTGTGTGGGGGGGGGGGGGGGGGGGGGGGGTGAGTGGTGGGAGTGTGGGTGGGGTGTGGGTGGGTGATGAAGGTGGTTGGGGTGCGTGGTGAGTTGTGTGTGTTGTGTGTGTGGGGGGGGGGGGGGTGAGTGGTGGGAGTTGTGGGGGTAGGTGGGGGGGGTGATGAGTGGTTGGGGTGGGTGGTGAGTTGTGTGTGTGTGTGGGGGGGTGAGTGGTGGGAGTGTGTGGGTGGGTGGTGGGAGTATGGATGCGGGGATAGGTGAATGGATGGTTCGATAATAGATGAACGCCCTGAGGAAAATGAACACACCGGAATCAGTTGCCCTGGGAAGGCCTGGTTAGGTGAGATACCTGGGGTGGGTGGGTGGGTGAGTGGTGGTGGGTGGTGAGTGGTGGGGGGTGGGTGGTGATTGTGTGTTTGTGTGTGGGGAAGTGGGTGGGAGTGTGTGGGGGGGTGGTGGGAGTATGGATGCGGGGATAGGTGAATGGATGCTCGATATATATATGAACGCCCTGAGAAAATGAATACACCGGGATCAGTTGCCCTGGGAAGGCCAGGGTTAGGTGAGATCCTGGGGTGGGTGGGTGGTGAGTGGTGGGTGGGTGGTGAGTTGTGTGTGTGGGGGGGGGGAAGTGGTGGGAGTGTGTGGGTGGGTGGTGGGAGTATGGATGCGGGGATAGGTGAATGGATGCTTCGATAAATAGATGAACGCCCTGAGGAAGATGAACACACCGGAATCAGTTGCCCTGGGAAGGCCTGGGTTAGGTGAGATCCTGGGGTGGGTGGGTGGTGAGTGGTGGGTGGGTGGTGAGTGGTGGGGGTGGGTGGGGAGTTGTGTGTGTGTGGGGGGGGGGGGAGTGGTGGGAGTGGTGTGGGGGGGGGTGGTGGGAGTATGGATGCGGGGATAGGTGAATGGATGCTTCGATATATAGATGAACGCCCTGAGGAAAATGAACACACCGGGATCAGTTGCCCTGGGAAGGCCAGGGTTAGGTGAGATCACTATTTCTTTGTTTTGCTTTATGTGGGGGTGCAGAGGGTGAGTGGGTAGGTGACAAATGGATGGCCGGGTGGGGGTTAGCTTGGGGGAGTGGTCGTGGTTGGATCAGGCAGGGGACATGCATGGTGAGTGGTGGGTGTGGGTGTGGGTGTACTGGAGTTAGTGACAGGAGTAATGGTGTAGGAGGTGTAATGTCGCGGAGTGTGGGTGAGGAGGTGATAAATGGATGGCCGGTGGGGGTTAGCTTGGGGAGTGATCGTGGTTGGATGAGGCAGGGGACGTGCATGGTGAGTGGTGGGTGTGGGTGTGCCATAATGTTGTTACAGTGGTGGGTGTGGGCGTGCGGCAGTGATGATATGGTGGTGGGTGTAGGGGTGCAGAGGGTGGGTGGGTAGGTGATAAATGGATGGCCGGGTGGGGTTGGCTTGTGGGGGTGATTGTGGTTGGATCGGGCAGGGGACGTACAAGGTGAGTGGTGGGTGGGCTGGGGCTGTAATGGAGTTGGTGACAGGTGTAATGGTGGTGGGTATGGGCGTGTGGCAGTGCTGTTATGGTGGCAGATGTGGGGGTGCAGAGTGTGGGTGGGCATGTGATAAATGGATGGCCGGGTGGCTTGTGGGGGTGATCGTGGTTGGATGAGGTAGGGAACGTACTTGGTGAGTGGTGGGTGGGCTGGGGCTGTAATGGAGTTGGTGACAGGTGTAATGGTGGTGGGTATGGGCGTGCGGCAGTGCTGTTATGGTGGTGGGTGTGGGGGTGCAAAGTGTGGGTGGGCATGTGATAAATGGATGGCCGGGTGGCTTGTGGGGGTGATCGTGGTTGGATGAGGCGGGGACGTTCAAGGTGAGTGGTCGGTGAGTGGTGGGTGGATGGTGGGTGAGTGGTGGGTGGATGGTGGGTGGGTGGGTGGTGGGTGAGTGGTGGGTGAGTGGTGGGGGGGTGGATGGTGGGTGGGTGGTGGGTGGGTGGGTGGTGGGTGAGTGGTGGGTTGGCTGGGTGTCATGGAGTCGTTTTAGTAATATTGTTTTAGTGATCAGTGTGGTCATGCGGCAGTGTTGTTATGGTGGTGAGTGGTGGTTTAAGAGGGTGGGAGGTTAATAGATGGGCGGGTGGATTGGCTTGTGGGCTTTAAGAGGGTCAATGGGTGATTGTGGTTGGATCGGGCAGGGTGGTGGTGGGTGAGTGGTGGGTGGATGGTGGGTGGGTGGTGAGTGGGTGAGTGAGTGGTGGACAGGTGTAATGGAGTCGTTTTAGTAATATTGTTTTAGTTGATCGGTGTGGGCATGCGGCAGTGTTGTTATGGTGGTGTGTTTAAGAGGTGGTGGTATGGTGGTGGTAAGGTGGTATGGTGGTGGTGGTGTGGTGGTATGGAGGTGGTGGTGGTGGTATATAGGTGGTGGAGGTGGTGGTATGGTGGTGGGTTTTAGAGGGTGGGAGGTTAATAGATGGGCGGGTGGGTTGGCTGGTGGGGTTTAAGAGGGTCAATGGGTGATCATGGTTGGATGGGGCAGGGGACGTACATGGTGAGTGGTGGGTGTGGGTGTGCGATAATGTTATTACAGGGGTGGGTGTGAGTGTGTAGTAGCTTCTAGCTAGCTCCATTAGCCAGCCATTGGGTCAAGCCCAAAGCTTCTAGTTCATTTAAGGCTCATTCGTTTGCCTTCCCCCTAGGTCCCTCAGCAAAATCCCCCCCCCGCCCCCCGACCCCCCCCCTTTCAAACATTCATCACCCCCCCCCCCCCCCAACCCAACCCAACCCAACCCAACCCAACCCAACCCAACACACACACACACACCAACACAGACCTATACCCACCTACCCACACCCCTGCCCCAGCCACCCCCCAGGGGCTCACAAAATCCCCCCTTCAACATTCACCACCACCCCCCCCCCACCCCCCCAACTCAACCCAACCCCCAACCCAACCCAACACACAGACACCCACCACACAGACCCTATACCCCTACCCACACCCCACCCCCCACCACCCCAGTACTCAGTCAAACCCCCCTTTCACTTCACCCCCCCCCGCCCCCACCCCCCCCCCCCCAAACCCCCATCACCCCCCCCCCCCCCCCCCCCAACCCCCCCAACCCAACCCAACCAACCCAGACACCACACACACACCAACACAGACGATACCACCTACCCCACCCCAGCCACCCACCAACCCCAGGTACTCAGTCAAAACCCCCCTTTTCGCATTCACCCCCCCCCCCCCCCACCCACCCTACCAACCACAACCCAACCCCACCCAACACATCACATCCCACACCAACGCAGACCTAATACCCACCTACCCACACCCAGCTCACCCCGCCACCCCAGGTACTCAGTCAAAATCCCCCTTTCACAGTTCACATCCCCCCCCCAACCCCCAACCCCCAACCCCCAAACCACCCCACACCACACATACCCACCAACACAGACCCATACCCACCTACCCACAGCCCCACCCACCCCTCCCACCCACCCCATGTCCTCGATCAAAGTGCCCCTTGCGCACAAAGCCCCTCCCCCCCACCCCCCCCCCCCCTCCTCCCTCCACCCACCACCCACCCCCCTACCACAGACCCATTCACCCCCCACCCACTACCCTAACCCACCCACCCCCCCATCGCCCTTTCTCAAAAGTGCCTCTTGCTGCACTAAGCCCCTCCCCCCCCCTCCCCTCCCCCCCCACACATTCATCCCCTCACCCTCACTGACCCGTACACCCCACACACTCACCAACCTACACCCCCCCCTCACCCACCCCCCCCTCCAACACCCAACCCATCCCAGGTCCTCTATCAAAAAGTTCCCTTTGCTGTAAAAGAAGCCCCTCCCCCCCCCCCCCCCCCCCCCCCAAACACCGTCCCCCACCCCACAGCCCCATTACACACACCCACCCACCCCAGGCCCCCTATNACCCCACAGGCCCATTTACACCCCAACACCCACCCACCCAGGCCCCCGATCAAAATTGCCCTTGCCGCCCAAGCCTTCTCCTCGCCCCCCCCTCGACCCCCCACCCACTCAACCCCACACACAGAACCCCTTACACCCACCTACCCACACCCACCCACCCTATCCACCCCACCCCATCCCCGTCCTCGATCAAGTACCCCTTTCTGCCCTTCCCACCCCCCCACCCCCCCACCCACCTCCCCACCCCACACACCCACCCACACCACACCCACACGCGCACCACACACACCCACACCACCACACCCACAGAACAATTTCACCCACCCCTCCACCCCCCCACCTCCAGGCCCTCGATCAAAATTGCCCCTTCTGCACAAACCCCCCGCCCCCCCCCCCCAATACCCCCCCCCACCCCCCACCCCCCCATACAGACCCATATACTAACCCCCTCCCCACCCACACCCCCCCCCACCCACACAACCATACACTACCCCCCTCCCACCCACCCACCCCCACCCCCCACACAGACCCATACACTAACCACCAACCCCCCCTCCCACCCACCCACTCCCCCACCCCCCGTCACACACAGACCCATACCCTAGCCCCCCCTCCCACCCACCCCGCCCCCCCCACCCCCCCACCCCACCCATACACTCCCGCCCCTCCCACCCCCCGCACACCCACACGCCCCCCACCCAGACCCATCCACTAATACCCCCCTCCCCCCCCCACTCCCCCCCCACCACCGCCCCCCAGCCCTCCCTACCCCCTCCCCCCCCCCCCCCCCCCCCCCCCCACCCCTACCCCCTAACCTCCCCCCCATCATCCCCCCCCCGTATGCAAAACCCACCCACGCCCCACCCCCCCCCCCCCTCCCCCTACCCTCCCCCCTGCCCCCCCCCTCCCCCCCTCCCAACCCCCCCCCCCCCTCCTTCCCTCCACTCCCAACGCCCCCTCCCCCCCCCCCCCGTCCTCCCCCCGGCCCCTACCCCTCCCATCCCCTCCCCTCCCCCCCCTCACCCACCCCCCCGCCACCCCGCCCCCCCCCACCCCCCCTCTCCCCTCCCCCCTCCCCATCAAAGTGAACCCCCCCCCCGACCCCGGACCCGTCTCCCCCCCCCCCCCCTCCCCCTCACCCCCCCCCTCCCCCCCCCCCGCCCCCCCCATCCTCTAGCTCCCCCCCCCCTCTCCCCCTCCCCCCGAAGCCCCCTCCACCCCCCCCCTACACCCCCCCGACCCCTCTCCCCCCCCACCCCCGGCCCCCTACCACCCCCCCACCCACCACACCGCCCCGAGGAACCCCCCCCCTTCCCTCCCGTCAAAAATTCCCCTTGCCGCACGAAGCCCCTTCGCCCCCCACGCTTGTCCGGCGTCTCGGGGAGGACCCATACACACTCTCACACACACACCTAGCCCCACACCCACACAGACCTATACACACCGCACTACAAACAACTCCCAGTTTCCTCAGTTCTCAAGTTCCCCTTGCCGCACCCCTCCCCTCGTCTCCCCACCGCTCTTCCTTGCGTCCTCGTGTCGGACCCATCCCCCCTCCACCCACCCCCTATACCGCAACACTCACTCCCGCTCCCCCCCCCCATCCCAGGCCCCTCGATCAAAAGTCCCCCTTGCCTGCAACTAAGCCCATCCGTCCGCCCCCCCTCCGCCCCCCCCTCCGCCCCTCCCCCCCCCCCCCCCCACACACACACACATAGAACACACACACTCACACCCATCCCCCCCCACAGACCATATACAAACACCCACGCCCTCCCAGGCCCTCGATCAAAGTCCCCCTTGCCGCACGAAGCCTCATCCGCCCCCCCCCTCCGCCCCCTTCCCGGCCCCCCCCCCCCCCCCACAAACACACACACTCACACCCACCCACCCACACCGACCCATATACACCCACCCATCCCCTTCCCTCGATCACCATTCCCCCTTCCTGCCTCAGCCCCTCCTCCCCACCCCCCCTCCGCCCCTCCCCCCCCCCCCCCCCCACAACACACTCACACCCACAAACCACAACCACCAACGCCAGACCCTATACACCCACCCATCCCAGCCCTCGATCAAAAGGTCCCCCTTTTTGCCGTCACAAAGCCCCTCCGCCCCCCCCTCCGCCCCCTCCCCCCCCCCCCCCCCACACACACACACACTCACACCCACCCACCCACACAGACCCATATACACCCACCCATCCCAGGCCCTCGATCAAAAGTCCCCCTTGCCGCACGAAGCCCCTCCGCCCCCCCTCCGCCCCCTCCCCCCCCCCCCCCCCCCCCACACACACACTCACAACCCACCCCACCCACACAGACCCATATACATCCACCCATCCCGGCCCTCGATCAAAAGTCCCCCTTGCCGCACGAAGCCCCTCCGCCCCCTCCCCCCCCCCCCCCCCCCCCCCACACACACACACACTCCACCCACCCACCCACACAGACCCATATACACCCACCCATCCCAGGCCCTCGATCAAAAGTCCCCCTTGCCGCACGAAGCCCCTCCCGCCACCCTCCCCGCCCCCTCCCCCCCCCCCCACCCCCCCCCACACACACCACACTCACACCCACCCACCCACACAGACCCATATACATCCCACCATCCCAGGCCCCTCGATCAAAAGTCCCCCTTGCCGCACGAAGCCCCTCCGCCCCCTCCCCCCCCCCCCCCCACACACACACACTCACACCCACCCACCCACACAGACCCATATACACCCACCCATCCCAGGCCCTCGATCAAAAGTCCCCCTTGCCGCACGAAGCCCCACCGCACCCCCCCTCCGCCCCCTCCCCCCCCCCCCCCCCCACACACACACACTCACACCCACCACCCACACAGACCCATATACACCCACCCATCCCAGGCCCTCGATCAAAAGTCCCCCTTGCCGCACGAAGCCCCTCCGCCCCACAAGCTCGTCCGGCGTCTCGGGGAGAAAGCGAAGACGGGGATAGTGGTGGGCGAAACTTCTTGAAGGCAAATCGATTGAGTGCGGGTGCTGCTCCGCCACGTGTCCTGCCATCGGCCAGGGATGATCAACAGAAGTGAGACCCCTGTGTGTGCCTCTGTGTGATTGTGTGTGCGGGTGCTGGGTTCGATGGTGGTGGTGAGGGTGGGTGGGGTGGGTGGGGGGGGGGCAAAATCTCATGAAAGTGAATCGATTGAGCGCGGGTGCTGCTCTCGCCACGTGTCCTGCCATCGGCCAGGGATGATCAACAGAAGTGAGACCCTGTGTGTGCCTCTGTGTGATTGTGTGTGCGGGTGCTGGGTTCGATGGTGGTGGGGGGGGTGGGGGGGGGGGGGTGGGGGGGGGGCAAAATCTCATGAAAGTGAATCGATTGAGTGCGGGTGCTGCTCCGCCACGTGTCCTGCCATCGGCCAGGGATGATCAACAGAAGTGAGACCCCTGTGTGTGCCTCTGTGTGATTGTGTGTGCGGGTGATGGTTTCGATGGTGGGTGGTGGGGTGGGGTGGGGGGGGGGGCAAATCTCATGAAAGTGAATCGCTTGAGTGTGGCGGGTGCTGCCTTCCCGGCCACGTGTCCTTCATCGGCCAGGGATGGATCAACAGAAGTGAGAACCCTCTGGTGTGTGCCTCTGTTTGTTTGTGTGTGCGGTGATGGTTCGATGCGTGCGGTGTGTGGTTCTGCTG
Source organism: Chlamydomonas sp. ICE-L (assembly GCA_013435795.1). Lineage (NCBI taxonomy): Eukaryota > Viridiplantae > Chlorophyta > Chlorophyceae > Chlamydomonadales > Chlamydomonadaceae > Chlamydomonas > Chlamydomonas sp. ICE-L. Next base: position 883,694 of record JACBWV010000252.1, read on the forward strand.
GTGGGTGGTGCGGGGGGGCGTGTGCAAAATCTCCATGAAATTGAATCGATTGATGTGCGGGGTTGCTGCTCCTGTCCACGTGTTCCTGCCTGTTCGCCTACATGGATTGAACAAGCAGAAGTGATGGCCTTTGTGTGCCTCTTTTTGTTAGTGTGTTTGCCTGTGTATATTTTCGTTTGTGTATGTGTGTTTGTCTGTGTGTGTTTGTGTGTGTTTGTTCCTGTGTGTTTGTGTGTGTGCCTCTGTGTGTTTGTGTATGTCTGTGTTTGCTTGCGTGTGTGTGTATGTGTGTTTGTGTGTGTGTGTGTGCGGTGATGGGTTCGATGGTGGTGGGGGAAATTTCATGAAAGCTAATCGATTGAGTGACGGTGCTGCTCCGCCACGTGTCCTGCCATCGACCAGGGATGACCGGCAGAAGTGAGAGGCCTGTGTGTGCCTCTATGTGTGTGTGTTTGTGTGTGTCTGTGTTTGCTTGCGTGTGTGCCTCTGTGTGTGTGTTTGTGTGTGTGTGTGTGTTCCTCTCTGTTTGTGTGCGGGTGATGGGTTCGATGGTGGTGGGGGAGGGTGAGGGGTGGTGGTGGGGGGGACTTTCATGAAAGCTAATTGATTGATTGCAGGTGCTGCTTTGCCACGTGTCCTGCCATCGGCCAGGGATGATATGCAGGAGTGAGAGGCCTGTGTGTGCCTCTGTTTGTGTGTGTCTGCGTGTTTGTGTGTGTGTCTGTGTTTGTTTGTGTGCGTTTGTGTGTGTGCCTTTGTGTGTAAGTGTGTCTGTATGTCTGCTTGTGTGTGTGTTTGCCTATGCCTGTGTGTGTTTGTGTGTGTGTACATATGTGTGTGTTTGTGCGCGGGTGATGGGTTCGATGGTGGTGGTGGTGGTGGGCGAAACTTTATGAACATAAATCAATTGAGTGCGGGTGCTGCTCCGCCACGTGTCCTGCCATCCACCAGGGATGACCGGCAGAAGTAAGAAGCCTGTCTGTGCCACTGTATGTGTGTGTGTTTGTGTGTGTGTGTGTTTTTGTTTGTCTGTATGTGTGTCTGTTTGAGTTTGTTTGTGTGTTTTCGTGTGTTTGCCTGTGTGTTTGTGTGTGTGTGTTCGTGTCTTTTTGTTTGTCTGTGTGTTTGCCTGTGTGTGTTTGTGTGTGTGTGTGCCTATGTATTTTTGTTTGTGTGTGTGTGCCTGTGTGTTTTTGTTTGTCTGTGTGTTTGCCTGTGTGTGTGTGTGTGTGCCTATGTGTTTTTGTGTGTGTATTTGTTTGTGTGTGTGTACCTGTGTGTTTTCGTGTGTGTGTGTTTGCCTGTGTGTGTTTGTGTGTGTGTGTGTGTGTGTGTGTGTGTGCCTATGTATTTTTGTGTGTGTATTTGTTTGTGTGTGTGTACCTGTGTGTTTTCGTGTGTGTGCCTGATATCAAATACAGCAACCCTCTCGCTGTGCCAGGTACTTGACCAAAAAAGATTACGGCAGGGTGCCCAGCTACCAGCTTGACTGGAAGGGGGCAATCAGGGTACTTCCATTCACCAAATTGGGCAGCGCTTTGGCGCACTTGAAAACAAAAAAAACGACGCTTTGTGGTCCAATAAGCGCAAAAATTGCTTGCTGCGCCCACAGGGGGGTGCAAAAAACTGCGCGAAACGCGCAGTGGGGCTCAAAAAAGGTAGCGCGCCAGTGTGTGTGTGTGTGTGGGGGGGGGGGATATGTTGTCAAAGGCAGCTTGGTGGCCACTAACTGCCAAGACAGTACTTACTGGCCAGCCCACACCTGATGGACGGCACATACCACCATGCTCACCCCCCCCCCACAAACACACGCATACCCCCCCCCCCCCCCCCCCCCCCCCCCCCCCCCCCCCCCCCCCCCCCCCAGCAAAAGCGCACGCTTGGAAGTACCCTAGTGGCAATGCAATGACTAAAATGAGATGGAGGTCAAATAAGACAGCCAGCTATAAAATATCCTTTACAGATCAAATACAGTATCCCTGTCTCTCTCTGTGACAGGTACTTGACCAAGAAGGATTACAGCTGGGTGCCCAGCCACCTGGTTGATCGCAAGGTGGCCATGCAATGACTAAAATATATTGAAGGTAAAATAAGATAGCCAGCTAAAAAATGCCGTAACCCTATCTCTCTCTGTGACAGGTACTTGACCAAAAAGGATTACGGCAGGGTGCCCAGCCACCTGGTTGATCGCAAGGTGGCGATGCAATGACTAAAATAAATAAGGTAAATAAGATAGCCTGCTAAAAAATGCCGTAACCCTATCTCTCTCTGTGACAGGTACTTGACCAAAAAGGATTACGGCAGGGTGCCCAGCTACCTGGTTGATCGCAAGGTGGCCATGCAATGACTGAGACACCATAAGATGGCCAGCCAGATAATAACCTTCAGAGATCAAATACAGTAACCCTGTCTCTCTCTTTGCCAGGTACTTGACCAAAAAGGATTACGGCAGGGTGCCCAGCTACCTGCTTGATCGCAAGGTGGCCATGCAAGAACGCATGGAGGAGGAGCAAAGAAGTAAAGAGGCTGCTAATGTCCCTCCTGGTGAGTTGTTTGTGTTATTATTACTATTATTATTATTATTATTATCATTATTATTATCAATGTTATTATTATTATTATTATTATTATTATTATTATTATTATTACTAGTACGGTAGCCCGTGTGGCCGGTGGCCACACCTACTCTCACGGAGACCCCCCCCCCCCCCCCCCCCCCCCCCCCAATCCTGCTTCCCTGCCACCTCAGCTGTGATCGATAGTCGACCCCACTGAAAAAGCTGAACCTGCGCAATCGCAACTGTACATAACTAAAGCTTCTTCTTAGCGAGCATGTATTCAGTTCGGCCGAAGAACAATCCTGTTCACCGCAACTGCTCCCGAAGTCAACTCGATCTGAGACTTGGAAACATCGCTAGGTTCATCCATTCAACTTTGCCACGTGCTCGCTGTAGCACAATGCACAGCGACGGCATGTTTATCGATGCAGTGGGAAGAAGTTGCAGTCAAGTTGCTGATTTGAGATGTTCGGTCAAGTTAGGGCGAGAATGCTCAGCGAGATTTTTCATTCGGTCAACTTTGATGCGTACTTGCTAAGGCACAATGCGGAGCGACATGTTTCTCAATGCAGTGGGAAGAATTTGCAGTCAAGTTAGTGACATGGGATGGATGCGATTCGGACATTTCTGACAGGTCAGCTGACTCACCACGTCACCTCCCGTTGTGCGCAGCGACAGGTCTCTTGACGCAAGGGAAAGGTCTTGCAGCGATGCAGGGGGAAAATCTTGTAGGAAGACGAACTGTAGCGCTACCGAAATCAGGTGGATGAACTCAGGCGGGAAAAGGAGAAATCGGGCGGGATGCGCAACAGGTAGAATACGCAGGAGGCGAAGGTTGCATAAGGCAGAATTCGCAGGAGGCCAATCAGGCAGAAGTTGAAGCAGGAGGGATTAAACGCGGGAATTGGCTGAGCGGGAATTGGCTGCGCGGGGAGTCGGTTAAGTCGGTTACGCGATGACACCACCACGACAACGACCACGACTATGATTTCTTTATATATATAGATTATTATTATTATTATTATTATTATTATTATTATTGTTTTTGTTATTATTATCATTATTATTACCTCGATTAATGCTATTATCATTACTATTATTATGACTGTAATATTCATAATAATCCTCCTCCTTTTTCTGGGATGGAAGTGAACCTATTCCAAGTGCACTTGGTAAATTTTGTTCTGACTGTTCGAGCGCAAGGTGGACATGCAAGAACGTACGGAGGAGGAGCAAAGAAGTTAAGAGGCTGCTAATGTCCCTCCTGGTGAGTTGTTTGTGTTTATTAATACTCTTATTGTCATTAGTATTGTATTGCTGTTGTGTTGTTGTTATTATTGTTATTACTATTATTATTATTATTATTATTTTGATTGCTTTATTTATTTATTATTATTATTATTAGTACTAGTAGTAGTAGTATTGGTATTATTACTATTATTATAATTATCTTTCTTTGTCTGGGCTGGAACTCTGAAGGTGAACCTATTGAAGTTGATTTTCAATTTTGATTTGTATTCGATTTGGGAAAGACTCACCCACTAGATCTGAGTTGGATATCCTACTGTACTTCACAATTTTGATTTGTATTGGATTTGGGACAGACTCACTCTCTAGATCTTAGTTATCTATTTCTTATTTGTTATTTATTTATTTATTATTTGTATCCTGTTTGTATTTATTTAATTATTCATTTATTTATGTATTCATTTATTTATTTGTATATGTATCTATGTATCTATGTATCTATGTATCTAAGTATCTATGTATCTATGCATCTATGTATATATGTATATATGTATATATCTGCATGTGTGCATGGATGCAGCTAATGGCAGAAGAAGGTCGTGTCGAGACTTTGTCGATGTACTTATATAATTACTCTTTATTTGTATTTATTTATTTATTATATATATATATATATATATATATATATATATATATATCCATAGGTGCCTAAGTCAGACCCTGAGTGATACGGATGGATTGAGCCTATGCCCTCAAGTCCAAAAACAAAGATTTTTTGCTAATAAGTTGCTCAACCACAGCAGTTTAACACACAAATACTCGGATTTGGGTTTTCTCAAATGGTGGGGACCAGGTCAAGTGAAACATGCTAATTTGTTACTATGGGTGTTCCCTAAGTCGATACGGGTTTTACGTAGGAAGTGATACGGAGCCTATCGCGACCGAAACAAGCCATTTAAAAAGAACGCTGGGTACAAATGTTGTGTAACGTCTTTCCCTACCAGTAGTTATTACGGAAGGTCTTGGAAGGCAGTACACAGGCAGTACAGTTGAGTACAGACCCCCAAAACACTGATTATTTACATTTAGTGGGTGTCCTAAGTCTAGGTCAGAGTTGTACAGCCTCAATTGAAACATTTTGGGCCTCGGTTTTGCTCTATCTCAAGATATAGCGTGCAGAACAACTTTTCCTTTTTTTTTAATTCAAAATGCAAAAAATTCAAATATTTTTTTAAAATAAATTCAAAAAACAAACTTTGTTTTTAATTTGTCTTCAAACATCCACATCTGAACTCAGTTTTTGGTTTGGGGTAGATCATTGAAAAAACACCCTAATCCTGAGCCATGGTGTGGTAGGCCACAGGGTGGTGAAATCTTTAGGTGTACAGCTATTTCCGTAGATTCCGAGGCCAAGGCTGAAGCGCAGCCTCCGACCTTGTAATAGTTGTTCGATAAGCCTTTCGTCCCGAGGCAACTTTCTTCGAAATAGCTCGCGCGGCCTCGTATCTGACGCGATCTGGATTTGTATCACTAATTATCGCACATCTGATGTACTGCCATCGGCCTGCCGAACAAGGCTGCTCACGACCAGATGCGAACGCGCACGAAAAGTAGCTGAGCGCATAGCTGACACCTTCGCGAACAATATGAGCCTGACAGAATTCGATTCTGCGCAGTTTGGGCCATGTACGGCTCTGTATCACATTCTTGTATCGACTTAGGGCGTTTCCGGACTTAGGCACCTATGGATATATATATATATATATATATATATATATAAAAAAAAATTATAATAATAAATAAATTAATTAATTTATTCATTCATATATATATATATATTAATTTATTCATTCATTTATATATATATATATATATTAATTGATTAATTAATTTATTTATTCATTCATATATATATATTAATTTATTAATTAATTTATTTATTTATCTGTGTGCAGGGATGCGTCTAATGGCAGAGGAAGAACGTGTGGAGACTGAGTCAATCCATGTATTGATTTACTTATTACTTGCATTTATTCATTTATTTATTTATCTGTGTGCATGGATGCAGCTAATGGCAGAAGAAGGACGTGTCAAGACTTCGTCGATCTACTTATATATTTACTTATTATTTGTATTTATGTATTTATTTATTTATATATATATGTATTTATTAATTTATTAATTTATTTATTCATTTATTTATTTATTTATCTGTGTGCAGGGATGCGTCTAATGGCAGAGGAATAACGTGTGGAGACTGAGTCAATCCATGTATTGATTTACTTATTATTTGCATTTATTCATTTATTTATTTATCTGTGTGCATGGATGCAACTAATGGCAGAAGAAGAACGTGTCGAGACTTTGTCGATCTACTTATTTATTTGTTATTTGCGTTTATGTATTTCTTTATTTCTTTATTTATATGTGTGCAGGTATGCGGCTAATGGCAGAAGAAGAACGTGTCGAGACTCTGTCAATACTCAAACGGAATAAGGAGGAGATTGAGAAGTCGCTTTGGGTGCGTGGTGAAGTGGGTGGATTCATTGGGTGGGTGGGTAGGTGTGGGGGGGGTTGAATTGGATGGGTGGGGGTTGAATTGGGGAGGGTGGATTATTGGGCAGTCGCTTTTGGTGCGTGGTTAAGTGGGAGGATGCATTGGGTGGGGTGGGGGATGGTGGATTGGTGGGTGGTGGGAGGTGAAATTGGGGTGTGTGAGTGTGTGGGTGGGTGTGTGTGGGGGGTGAATGAATTGGGTGGAGGGTTAGGGGGGGATGCAGGGGTGGGGTGGGGGTGGGGGGGTGTGGTGGGGTGTGGGGAGGGAGGTGAATGGGGGTGTGTGAGTGGGGATGTGCTGAGTGGTGGGGGGGGTGGGCTGGGGGGGGTGGAAGTTGGGGGTGAATGGGGCGTGGTTAAGGGCGGTGGGTGGTGGGGGGGGGGTGCGGGTGGGGGGGGGATTGCTGGGTGTGCGTGGTTAGTTTTAGTGGAAGATCCAGAGACTCTTTCAATACTGAAACAGTATAAGCTGGAGATTGAGATTTCGCTTTGGGTGCGTGATTGAATTCATTGGGTGGTTGTGTGGTTTGTGGGGGGGGGGGGGGGGGGGGGGGGGATTTGGAGGGGGGGGGGTTGAATGGGGAGGGTGGATGATTGGGAAGGAGATTTTGGTGCAGTGTGATTGAATTCATTGGGTGTATGTTTGGTGTGTAGGTGGGTGTGGGTTGTTGTGTGGGGCGTGGGGGGGGGGGGGGGGGGGGATTGGATGGGTGGGGGGTTGAATTGGGAGGTTGGATGATTGAGAAGTAGCTTTTTGGTGCGTGATTGAATTCATTGGGTGTGTATTGTTTGTGTGTGTGTGTGTGTGTGGTGGTGGTGGTGGGGGTTGAATTGGAAGGGTGGGGGGTTGAATTGGGAGGGTGGATGATAGGGCAGTCGCTTTTGGTGCGTGGTTAAGTGAGCGGATGCATTGGGTGGGATTGGGTGGATGTGTGGGGGTGGGTGGGTGGGTGGAGGATGAATTGGGGGGGTGTGAGTGATTAGGAAGTCGCTTTTGGTGCGTGGTTAAGTGGCGGATGATGCATTGGGGTGGGTTGGGTGGGTGGGTGATTGGGAGGTCGCTTTTGGTGCGTGGTAAGTGGGCGGATGCATTGGGTGGGTTGGGTACGTGGGTTAATTGGGCGGGTGGGTGATTGAGTGGGTGAATTGGGAGGGTGGGTGATTGGAGGGTGAATTGGGAGGGTGGGTGATGGGAGAGTGAATTGGGGGGTGAATTGGGTGAATTGGAGGGTGGGTGATTGGGAGGGTGGGTTATGGGAAGGTTGGGGTGATTGGGAGGTGATGAGGGGGTGTGAATTGGGAGGGTGAATGGGAGGGTGGGGGGTGAGTGGGAGGAGGGAGAGGGGGAGGGGGAGGTCGGGGAGGGGGGAGGGAAGGCGGACGGGGGGGGGAGGGGAGGGGAGGGGGAAGGGGAAGTGGGTGAGGGAGTGGGGGGGGATCGGGGGAGCGGGGAGGTGGGAGGGGCGGTGCAGGGGGAGGGGCGGAGGGGGCGAGGATTGTTGGGAGGGTGGGGAGAGGGGGGGGGAGGGGGGGAGGAGGTGAGCCGTGGGTGAGGGGTGAGGTCGAATGGGGAGGGGGGTGAATGGAGGGTGATTGGGAGGGGAGAATGGGGGGGCGGGGGGTGAATGGGGCGGGGGAGGGTATGATTGAGGAGGGTGATGGTGAATTTGAATTGGGGGGAGGGTGGGTGATTGGCGGGTGAATTGGGAGGTGGGTGATGGGAGGAGTGAATTGGGAGGGTGGTGATTGGGTGGGAGAAGAATTTGTTGGGGTAAAATAGGGGGTTGGGGGTGGGGGGGGATAATCGGTTAGGTTAATTGGGAGGGTGAGAGGAAAGTTGAGATGATGGTTGGTTGATCGATTGGGTGAGTGATTGGTTGGTTGACAGATTGGGTGAATGATTAGTTGGTTAATCCGATTGGCGGTGAGGGGAGGGTGAGTGATCGATGGGATGAGTGAGGGAGAGTCGATGGTTGGGTGATGTGATTGAGTTGGGTGAGCGAGTGGGTGAGGGATTGGTGAGTGATCGATGGGGGTGAAATGATTGGTGGTTGATCGTGGGTGTGAGGGATAGATGGATGGTGATTGGTTGGGTGATTGGTTGGGGGTTGAATTTGGAGGGTGGATGATTGGGAAGTCGCTTTTGGTGCACGATTGAATTCATTGGTGTATTGTTTGTGTGGTTTGTGTGTTTGTGTGTGTGTGTGTGTGTGGGGGGGGGGGGGGGGGGGGGGGGGGGGGGGAGGGAATTGGATGGGTGGGGTTGAATTGGGAGGGTGGGTGATTGGGAAGTTGTTTTTGGTTGCGTGATTGCATTATTGGGTGTCTTGTTTGTGTGTGTGTTTGTGTGTGTGTGTGTGTGTGGGGGGGGGGGGGGGGGGGGGGGGGGGGGGTTGAATTGGATGGGTGGTGTTGAATTGGAGGTTGGATGATTGAGAAGTAGCTTTTGGTGCGTGGTTGAATTCATTGGGTGTATTGTTTGTGTGTGTGTGTGGGGGGTGGGGGGGGGGGGGTGGGGGTTGAATTGGATGGGTGGGGGTTGAATTGGGGGGGTGGATGATTGGGAAGTCGCTTTTGGTGGTTAAGTGAGCGGATGCATTGGGTGGATTGGGTGAATGTGTGGGGGTGGGTGGGTGGGTGGGGGATAAATTGGGGGGGTGAGTGATTAGGAAGTCGCTTTTGGTGCGTGGTTAAGTTGGCGGATGCATTGGGTGGGTTGGGTGGGTGGGTGATTGGGAGGTCGCTTTTGGTGCGTGGTTAAGTGGGCGGATGCACCTGGGTGGGTTGGGTACGTGGGTTAATTGGGAGGGTGGGTGATTGGGAGGGTGGGTGATTGGGAGGGTGGGTGATTGGGAGGGTGATTGGGAGGGTGAATTGGGAGGGTGATTGGGAGGGTGAATTGGGAGGGTGGGTGATTGGGAGGGTGATTGGGAGGGTGAATTGGGAGGGTGGGTGATTGGGAGGGTGATTGGGAGGGTGGGTGATTGGGAGGGTGAATTGGGAGGGTGGGTGATTGGGAGGGTGAATTGGGAGGGTGGGTGATTGGGTGGGAGAATTTGTTGGGTAAATAGGGGGTTGGGGTGGGGGGGGATAATCGGTTAGGTTAATTGGGAGGGTGAGTGATTGGTTGGTTGATCGATTGGGTGAGTGATTGGTTGGTTGACCGATTGGGTGAATGATTAGTTGGTTAATCGATTGGGTGAGTGATAGATTGGATGAGTGATTGGTTGGGTGATTGGTTGGGTGATCGATTGGGTGAGTGATTGGTTGGTTGATAGATTGGGTGAGTGATTGGTTGGGTGATTGGTTGGTTGATCGATGGGGTGAGTGATTGGTTGGGTGATAGATTGGTTGGGTGGTTGGTTGGTTGATCAATTGGGTGAGTGATTGGTAGGGTGATAGATTGGGTGATTGGTTGGTTGATCGATGGGGTGAGTGATTGGTTGGGTGGTTGGTTGGGTGATAGATTGGGTGAGTGATTGGTTGGGTGGTTGGTTGGGTGATAGATTGGTTGGGTGGTTGGTTGGTTGATCAATTGGGTGAGTGATTGGTTGGGTGATAGATTGGGTGAGTGATTGATTGGCTTAAATGGAAGGGTGGGTGATTGGTTGTATTGATTTTGAGGGTGATTGACTGACTGATTGTGTGTGAGAATTGGGTTGATAAGAGTGATAAATAGGGCTTACAGATGAGTGATTAGTTGGGTGGATAGGAGTGATAACTAGGGCTTACAGATGAGTGAGACTGGGGGTGGATAAGAGTGTTAACAAGGGCTTACAGATGAGTGATTAGGTGGGTGGATAAGAATAATGACTAGGGCTTACAGATGAGTGATTGGGTGGGTGGATAAGAATAATGACTAGAGCTTACAGATGAGTGATTAGGTGGGTGGATGAGAATAATGACTAGGGCTTACAGATGAGTGATTGGGTGGGTGGATAAGAATAATGACTAGGGCTTACAGATGAGTGATTAGGTGGGTGGATAAGAATAATGACTAGGGCTTACAGATGAGTGATTGGGTGGGTGGATAAGAATAATGACTAGGGCTTACAGATGAGTGATTGGGTGGGTGGATAAGAATAATGACTAGGGCTTACAGATGAGTGATTGGGTGGGTGGATAAGAATAATGACTAGGGCTTACAGATGAGTGATTGGGTGGGTGGATAAGAATAATGACTAGGGCTTACAGTTAACAGCCAACGACAGGCCAAGCCACGATTGGACTCACAGACCACGTCATCAAGCCATCCGCTCACTCATGTACCTCCTGCTGTTAGGCACTACAGCTGCAGTACTGTCACTTAACCTCTCACTTGTGTACCTCCTGCTGTTAGGCACCACCGACACCAGCACTCTTACTTTTTACTCTCACTCATGTACCTCCTGCTGTTTGGCACTACCGCCGCAGTACTGTTACTCTTTCCTCGCTCATGTACCTCCTGCTGTTAGGCACTACCGCTGCAGTACTGTACATTTTCCCTCTCACTCTATACCTCCTGCTGTTAGGCACTATGTCTGCGAAATGAGACAGCAGTACTGCCTCCTTTTCATTGACTCATGCGCCCTCTGCGTTTAGCCACTCCTACTCCTACTCCTACTCCTACCACTACTCCTACTCCTACAGATTGCTACACCCATAACGTCATGATTCACTGACTCGTTCTTTTCACTGTCTCACTCACCGATCTTTTCACTGACATTTGAACCGACTGACCTACGGTCCTTTCCCAACCTGTGGTCACAGGTCTATTGCACTGACATACTCACTGATGTGTTCACTGACTCTCTCACTGACCATTTCCATGACTCATGCTTTTCACTGGCATTTCACTGACATTTTCACTGACTTACTCACTGCCCTTTTCACTGACTCATGCATTTCACTGACTCGTGCTTTTCACTGACATTTCACTGACTTACTCACTGACTTACTCACTGGCCTGCTCACTGAGGCGTGCTTCTCACTGACATTTTCACTGACTTACTCACTGACCTTTTCACTAACTCATGCATTTCACTGACTCGTGCTTTTCACTGACATTTCACTGACTTAATCACTGACTTACTCACTGACCTGCTCACTGAGGCGTGCTTCTCACCGACATTTTCACTGACTTACTCACTGACCTGCTCACTGACTCATGCTTTTCACTGACATTTTCACTGACTTACTCACTGACTTACTCACTGACCTTTTCACTGACTCATGCTTTTCACTGACATTTCACTGACATTTTCACTGACTTACTCACTGCCTCATATTTTATACTGTCTATTTCACTGACAAATGCTTTTTACTGACCTCCTGCTGTTAGGCACTGCCGCTGCGAATTGAGACGCCAGGGCAGATCCGTCGCAAAGCAGAGCTTGACTTGAGGTTGCAGGAAATAGAAGATGCCTTCAAGATCTTCTCTAGGTGAGTCAATTGCGTGCTGATGCAGGATTCGGTGGTTTATATGTAGGATTTGGTGATTTAGATGCAGGATGCAGAGATTAAGGCTCAAGATGCAGTGGTTTTCGTTAGGGCAGTTCTGGCGCAAAGCAGAGCTGGACCTGAGGGTACAGGAAATAGAGGATGCCTTCAAGATCTTTTCTAGGTGAGTCAATTTGTTTTGGGAATGATGATGCAAGATTTAGGTGTTTAGGTGCACGATTTAGTGATTCAGCTGGATTTAGTGGTTGTCTTAAAGCAGAGCTTGACTTGAGGTTGCAGGAAATAGAAGATACCTTCATGATCTTCTCTAAGTGAGTCAATTGGAAGGGTGCTGATGCGGCGATTTTCATCCAGGATTTAGTGATTTACATCCAGGATTTAGTGATTTTTGGCGGAGCCCCCTCTTCAAGGGGGGGGGAGCCCCCAGGGTTACCCATTTGTCTGTTTGACCGACCGAAATAATTCTTGCCCGGCCGACATGTCAGCCAACGGTCGCGTAACTAACTCGCTTCGGCCAGCTCCATCGTTGCCACCATTCGTTCCGTTGCCAATACACTCCGCCAATTTTCCGCGCCGCTGGCGATGCTGCATAGGACTTGTCATCCAGGATACAGTGATTTTCATCCAGGATACAGTGATTTTCATCCTGGATACTGTGCTTTTCATCCAGGATACAGTGATTTTCATCCAGGTTACAATGATTTTCATCCAGGATACAGTGATTTTCATCCGGGATTTAGTGATTTTCATCTAGGATACAGTGATTTTCATCCGGAATTTAGTGATTTTCATCCGGGATTTAGTGATTTTCATCTAGGATACAGTGCTTTTCATCCAAGATACAGTGATTTTCATCTAGGATACAGTGCTTTTCATCCAAGATACAGTGATTTTCATCCAGGATACAGTGGTTTAGATGCAGCATTTAGTGCTTCAGCTGGATGTAGTGGTTGTCGCAAAGCAGAGCTTGACCTGACGATGAAGGAAATAGAGGATGCCTTCAAGTTGCTCTCTAAGTCAAGTAGAAGGGTTTCGATGCAGGTTTAGTGGTTTAGATGCAGCTTTTAGTGCTTCAGCTGGATGTAGAGGTTGTCGCAAAGCAGAGCTTGACCTGAAGATGAAGGAAATAGAGGATGCCTTCAAGTTGCTCTCTAAGTCAATTAGAAGGGTGTCGATGCAGGTTTAGTGGTTTAGATGCAGGATTTAGTGCTTCAGCTGGATGTAGTGGTTGTCGCAAAGCATAGCTTGACCTGACGATGAAGGGAATAGCGGATGCCTTCAAGTTGCTCTCTAAGTCAAGTAGAAGGGTGTCGATGCAGGTTTAGTGGTTAAGATGCAGCATTTAGTGCTTCAGCTGGATGTAGTGGTTGTCGCAAAGCAGAGCTTGACCTGACGATGAAGGAAATAGAGGATGCCTTCAAGTTGCTCTCTAAGTCAATTATAAGGGTGTCGATGCAGGTTTAGTGGTTAAGATGCAGCATTTAGTGCTTCAGCTGGATGTAGAGGTTGTCGCAAAGCAGAGCTTGACCTGACGATGAAGGAAATAGAGGATGCCTTCAAGTTGCTCTCTAAGTCAAGTAGAAGGGTGTCGATGCAGGTTTAGTGGTTAAGATGCAGCATTTAGTGCTTCAGCTGGATGTAGTGGTTGTCGCAAAGCAGAGCTTGACCTGACGATGAAGGAAATAGAGGATGCCTTCAAGTTGCTCTCTAAGCCAATTATAAGGGTGTCGATGCAGGTTTAGTGGTTTAGATGCAGCATTTAGTGCTTCAGTTGGATGTAGAGGTTGTCGCAAAGCAGAGCTTGACCTGACAATGAAGGGAATAGAGGATGCCTTCAAGTTGCTCTCTAAGTCAATTAGAAGGGTGTCGATGCAGGTTTAGTGATTTAGATGCAGCATTTAGTGCTTCAGCTGGATGTAGTGGTTGTCGCAAAGCAGAGCTTGACCTGACGATGAAGGAAATAGAGGATGCCTTCAAGTTGCTCTCTAAGTCAATTAGAAAGGTGTCGATGCAGGTTTAGTGGTTTAGATGCAGCATTTAGTGCTTCAGCTGGATGTATAGGTTGTCGCAAAGCAGAGCTTGACCTGACAATGAAGGGAATAGAGGATGCCTTCAAGTTGCTCTCTAAGTCAATTATAAGGGTGTCGATGCAGGTTTAGTGGTTTAGATGCAGCATTTAGTGCTTTCACAGGTTTTAGAGGTTGTCGCAAAGCAGAGCTTGACCAGACAATGAAGGGAATAGAGGATGCCTTCAAGTTGCTATCTAAGACAACGATGCAGGATTTGGTGATTTAGATGCAGGATTTGGTGATTTAGATGCAGGATTTGGTGATCTAGATGCAGGATTCGGTGATCTAGATGCAGGATTTGGTGATTTAGATGCAGGGTTCGGTGATTTAGATGCAGGATTCGGTGATTTAGATGCAGGATTTGGTGATTAAGATGCAGGATTTGGTGATTTAGATGCAGGTTTCGGTGATTTAGATGCATGATTCTGTGTCCACGTCCTTATATTATTTTCTCCATTGTAGGCCCAAGGTGGTGGTCTACATCTGAAGAAAACAAATATCAAGAATACAGAATATCATTAATATTAAGAACACAAATATCGAGGGGGGAGGAAGAAAATGAATTTCGTACCGCATGTCCGATAGAAATAGAGAACCGCGAGCAATAGTCAATACAAAAAAACTCATAGGCTGAAAAACGTGCGCGCAACGCGTTCGTATGCGCGTTCTGAATTCTGGTCCCTGACGAGGTTCCCAAAGCAGTCGAGCCTGGTGTCTAGCCCACCACCACCACACACACACACACATACTCCCCCCCCCCACACACCCCACCCCCACCCCACCCACACCCACACACCACACACCCACACCCACACCCACACCCACACCCACACACCCCACACACACACCCACACCCACACACCATAACCCCCACCCACCCCCACCACACCAGAGCAGACCCTCATGCTCCAGAATACAATTTGAGTCAATTAAAGTATGATAATGATGATGATAATGATAGATAGACAGTTAAAGAACGTCTTCGGTCCTTTTCATACCTAAGTGATCTCTACCAAGGGCGCTATTGAGCTCCCCAAAAAAGTTGTAAAAATACTATAAACTAAATAACTTTGTCCAAACTTGATCTTTTTGGTTGTATGGTTGGAAAGGCCTTGGCGAGATGATGCTCATGGACTGTGTAATACTGTCTGGGTGTCCAGATATGAAGCCTCGGGGGGGGGGGGGAGGTCAGAGGTGAAAATAACAACTTCCGAGCATGCGGTCTTCCAACTTTATTCTTGTCCACCCCTTGCTAAATATCATGCATATCAAGAATGCAAAATATTGTCGTGAATGAACTTGCTTTTGTTATTTTCTCCATTGTAGGCCCTAGGCAGTGGTCCATATCTAAAGAATACAAGATATCAAGCTGTATCAAGAATACAAGATATCAAGCTGTATCAAGAATACACGATATCAAGCTGTATCAAGAATACAAGATATCATGGATGTCAAGAATACCAAATATTGCAAAATAATTTCTCGAACCAACTTTCTTTTGGTATTTTCTCCATTGTAGGCCCTAGGTAGTGGTCCATATCTAAAGAATACAAGATATCAAGAATACAAGATATCAAGCTGTATCAAGAATACAAAATATCATGGATACACGATATCAAGCTGTATCTAGAAAACAAAATATCGTGGATATCAAGAATACCAAATATTGCAAAATATTTTCTCGAACTAACTTTCTTATGGTATTTTCTCCATTGTAGGCCCAAGGTGGTGGTCCACATCTGAAGAATACGAAGTATCATTAATACAAAATATTAAGGACACGAACTATCTGCGAAATATTGAAAGATATTGTTTTTAATAAATGTCCATCTGTTCTGCTCTCCATTTACGCCCAAGGTGGTGGTCCACATCTGAAGAAAACAAATTATCAAGAATACAAAATATCATGAAAATCAAGAATACAAAATATCATGAACATTAAGAATACAAAATATTGTCTTGAACTAACTTGCTTTTGTTATTTTCTCCATTGTACGTCCAAAGTGGTGGTCCACATCTAGAGAATACAAAACATGACAAATACAAAATATCACAAATGCAAAATAGCATGAATCAAATTATCAAGAATACAAACTAGTACAATCGAATTAACTTCCTTTTGTATATTTGTTCGTTGTAGGCCCAAGGTGGTGGTCCACATCTAAAGAAAATCATTAATGTCAAGAAAACAAAATATCGTAAATATCAGGAATACAAAATATTGCAAAATATTTTCTTGAACTAACGTCCTTCTGTGTTTTTCTCTTTTTTTGCCAAAGTTGGTGGTGCACATCTGCAGAAAACAAAAAATCAAGAATACAAAATATTGCAACTGAACTAACTTGCTTTTTTAATTTTTAATTTTATTTTTTCCCCCATTGTAGGCCTTAGGTGGTGTCCACATTTGGAGAATATCATTAATTTCAAGAAAACAAAATATCGTAAATATCAGGAATACAAAATAATGCAAAATATTTTCTTCAACTATTGTCCTTCTGTTTTTTCTCCTTTTTTGCCTTAGTTGGTGGTGCATATCTGGAGAATACAAAAAATCAAGAATACCTGTACGAACAATTGTCGCGAACTAACTTTTGTTCTTTTCTCCATTGTAGGCCCAAGGTGGTGGTCCACATCTGAAGATATCGTTGCAATAGCTTTTTGTCGGAGCCCCCTCTTCAAGGGGGCGGTAGTCCCCAGGGTTACCCATTTGTCTGCTGATGCCGCGTGACCATATGACCGTCTGACTGAGACGAAGCCTGGCACGTCCGCCAATGGTCTCATAACTAACTCCCTTCCGATGCCATCTGTCGCTCCGCGGCAAACACTCTCCGCCGATTTTTAGGGTCGCTTGCGACGCTGCATAGAACTTGTATATTCAGGTACAAACAGCAGCTTCCAGGCAGCATCTCTGGCTGGCTATGCAGCCTAACCTAACGCTAGCTAACTATACCTTGTGCCTAGAAGCTGACATCATCAGCTATCCAGCACTGCTAAAATTTACTATAGGCAGCTTCTAGGCTGCTCCCCTGGCTGGCTACGCAGCCTAACCTAACACAACCTAGTGTGTCTGGAAGCATGATGACATCATCAGCTATCCAGCACTGCTAAAATATATTACGGGCAGCTTCTAGGCTGCTCCCCTGGCTGGCTATGCAGCCTAACCTAACACAACCTAGTGTGTCTGGAAGCATGATGACATCATCAGCTATCCAGCACTGCTAAAATATATTATAGGCAGCTTCTAGGCTGCTCCCCTGGCTGGCTATGCAGCCTAACCTAACACAACCTAGTGTGTCTGGAAGCATGATGACATCATCAGCTATCCAGCACTGCTAAAATATATTACGAGCAGCTTCTAGGCTGCTCCCCTGGCTGGCTATGCAGCCTAACCTAACACAACCTAGTGTGTCTGGAAGCATGATGACATCATCAGCTATCCAGCACTGCTAAAATATATTTTAGGCAGCTTCTAGGCTGCTCCCCTGGCTGGCTATGCAGCCTAACCTAACACAACCTAGTGTGTCTGGAAGCATGATGACATCATCAGCTATCCAGCACTGCTAAAATATATTACGAGCAGCTTCTAGGCTGCTCCCCTGGCTGGCTATGCAGCCTAACCTAACACAACCTAGTGTGTCTGGAAGCATGATGACATCATCAGCTATCCAGCACTGCTAAAATATATTTTAGGCAGCTTCTAGGCTGCTCCCCTGGCTGGCTATGCAGCCTAACCTAACACAACCTAGTGTGTCTGGAAGCATGATGACATCATCAGCTGCCCAGCACTGCTAAAATATATTACGGGCAGCTTCTAGGCTGCTCCCCTGGCTGGCTATGCAGCCTAACCTAACACAACCTAGTGTGTCAGGAAGCATGATGACATAATCAGCTGTCCAGCACTGCTGAAATATTCGGTTGGACGCCAGTGACAAGCTCAGGGGGGTTCATCTGCCTAGCTACTTAATCAAACCGCAGGCAACCTAGTGCACCTGGAAGCTGACATTATCAGCTGTCGAGCACTGCTAAAATATTGGGGCTTCGAAATACCAGTTCAAAATCTTAAAACGATCAAAAGGTGCGTTTAAGCACGCATTCATTGGGGTTGGGACAGCGCAGTGTCATGACTATGTAACAAGCTGATGCAGTCATTTCCCCCTGCCCGCCCGCAGTCTGTAAATTGGAATTTTGTACGTGGCCTTTAAGGCTGCTCGCCGTCTTTAGAAGTAACAGAATCAATTCAAATGAAATAAAACATAATTATAAAAAATTTACTTAATCCAAACACTCCCGCCGTTCTTACCTCCTCTGCTCTCGAAATAGTTGTTTGAATTGGTTTGGTTGCAAGGACTATTGAAATTGTTACATCCGTGTAGTACAGTTACTCACAGGACTGTATTACACGGATGTAACAATTTTAACTTCAATACCGGTTTAGTCCGTGCAACAACTTTATCAGTATTTTGGTTACGTAGCTTCAGCCAGCAATTTGGCTGCTAGCCGTCTTCGATATTTTACATTTCATTACATTATTACATATTAAGCCTTCAGGCTGCTTACCGTATGCAGGCAGAGTGAGCATGGATATTATAACGCTACCAGGGTACTACTAAATGGGCGCGGCAGTGCGGTGCCACACTGCCTTTTTGAGCCCATCTGCGCATGTTTTCACTGCACTGCACTGCACTGCACAGCACAGCACAGCACAGCACAGCACAGCACAGCACAGCACAGCACAGCACAGTACAGCACAGCACAGCACAGCACAGCACTTGGAGCACACGGAGCACAGCACAGCAAAGCAAAGCACAGCACAGCACAGCAAAGCAAAGGACAGCAAAGCGGAGCACACGGAGCACAGCACAGCACAAAAGGGATCGGCAAATAATATGATACTGACCAAAGGCTAGTATGATATCATATGATATCATACAAATTGCATCATATGATATTGTATGTAAATGGTAACTTTAGCCCAGTCAGACTGCCGGTATCATATGATATCATATGACATCATATTGCCGTTCCCTACAGCTAAACTACTCTTATCCTTGGTGGCCTGAGTCAGCCACTTGGCTGGCTTGCCTCTTGGAACACTCTACAATGGATCTTGCAACATCCACTGCTCTGGTTTCAACTTGGCTCCATGGTATAAAAAAGTCACTTTGTTGTGTGTGTTAGAAGTTGTGAAAGGACTTTCACTCCAGGAGGTGGGTCTCCCGACACAAACCATCGGCCCGGAGGATTCAGTTTGAATGGAGTTGCCCTTTTTCCTTGTCACAAACATAACCCTTGACCAGTTCGTCGACCTTTTGCTTCCAGGGAAATGCAGAAGCCTAATATATCGAGAACGCCCGATTGTGAACATTTAAAGCCGATTTTGTCCATCAGGCGTCCATGTGTGGGTAACGTTTTCGGATTTCAGATACCGGTACTTGGCTGGAGAATCTATCGGGCGTGCACGATAATACATGTTTACAGATTGCAGGATGCTTGGCTTGGGCATCGGGCGCCCGATTATAAAACGTTCCGGCAGTCGAAAGTCTCTGGCACAGCCGCACAGGCATCGGGCCCCACCACAGGCCAGGTGGCAGGTGCCCAGGCCGGGTGGCAGGTGCCCAGGCCAGGTGGCAGGTGCCCAGGTTTAGGTGCCCAGAGCCAACCCAACCCAGAGCCACAGGTTTGGAATTCAGAGGGTTTGACGAGGGTATTCGAGTCAGAATCTCTGATTCGAGTGTTAAGGGCACCGTGGAAGACTGTACAATTTCGATCCCTACCTAGGAAGTAGGACCTTATCCACCTCAAATGAGCGGCGACAAGAAAAGCAGAAGAAGGGACGCCCACCCGACGCCAATTGCCGGGTCCTGCCGCCTGGGAATTGGCTGCCCATGCTCGGAACCAGGGTACTTGAAACGGACTCCTTATTCGGTAGGTTGCGTCCTGGGACGCAGTTATATTTTTAGGCTGCGTCCCACTATCAACAGAACCCGTAGCCCACGGAAATGGAGTGGTGGTGGGCCAATCGACTGATGGGTGAGACGCAACCAACATCCTGAACCTGTGTCTGCGACGCAACAGACCCTCCCCATGTTGTGTCCTGCGAGTCGGAAGTACCAAGACCGCCCTGCCCCCTGTAACTAGGCGCCCCGCGGGCTCGGCGCGTTCGCAAGGGCCAAAGGCGGTCAAGTCGACCCCAAATGGGTATGCTACTAAAAAATCAAGTTAGTTGGTCTAGGGTCCCCAAAGTTTAAGCCCATGTATGTTTATTTTTGTATATTTCATGTGAAGATGGATTCATCACATTGTGTATGGGCTGCAGTTGGGCCTTTTACAAGTCATTTAATGATGTGGTGCATGGCCATCCTTTTGCTGGGTTCTCCTTGTATTCCCATGCCTCAAATTTGATGTAAATAGGCTATTCACGTTACACACACAAACCAAGGGTGGACCTTAAAAACGTACAAGTGAACGGACCAAGTTGCAAGCTATGGTCGGGTGCCCATGTGGCCTGTTTGGGGAATACATGGAGTACACATCCATAGGAGGTAGAGCTGCAAGGTGTGCAACATGTGCCATGTACTTGCAGATGTATGCCACATGACACTGCCTAGGCACCCCCATTAAGGCTTGCCTATGTGGGGAGTGCTCATGGTCCCCATGAGGCCTAGCTAGACCTTCCCCCCTTCATGTAGGTGTACCCTATGCATCCCCCAAGTATGCTTTGTGGCTACCTAGACAAAGCTTGCAACTTGGTCCGATGACTTAACCATTTGAACGTCGCACACCGGGAATAGATCACCAGCCTGGCTCTGACCCGAGTTCCGATTTCGCTCCACCACCGAGCCTGGCCTTAGACATGGAGCTGCCTGAGAAGATGCAATTAAAGTTGAGCCCAAGTACTCTTGCTATGATGCAGTATGGAAGATGAAATTCGCCGAAAGCGTCGTTGCCCTTACATAAAAGTGGCGCCATGGGCCTAAGCTCTGCGCGCCCTATGCGCAAATGGGGTGGTATACCCCTTAATTTTGCAATGTGCGTTGTTCTAGGTGCTCTCAAGTCGAGTGGGAAGATGATGAAGGTACCATATTGTACCGCCTGTCTTGGGCCCCAAAAAATGGGTGCCAGAACGTGGGCGCCCTGTCCTACCTACAAACGCTATCGCCATAGTATATTAAACAGTCTTCCCATGCCTCGATTGCCCAAGAGATTAACTGAAGAACAGAGACAGGCCATAATTGATCTGTCCAAACAAGTTATTTCAAAGGCATCCATAGCTCGACGGATTCCTTGCACCCTAGACAGCGTTCGTAAATGGGCATCTCGTGCCCAGCTGCAAGGAGGGGGCAAGCCGGACCTGAAGGACAAGCCTCGGGCAGGTCCGGCATCACCTTACACGCAACCCCTCAAGACGAGGATCAAGAGAATGGCCAAGGATGGTCATTCTGCGAGAGCTATTGCCTCCAAGCTTAACCAAGGCGAGGGGATCAAGATTTCCTGCACCTCAGTGTGCAACATCTTGCATGGGGGAAGGAAGCCCCTTCGATGGCTCAGGGTTACACACAAGAGGGTGCTAGGTGAGGAGAACAAGATAGCTAGAGTGAATTTCTGTGGAAAGTGGATGGACTGCAGGTCTTCAACTTTTGATTCTTGGGTCTTCCTGGATGCCAAGGACCTTTATTGCTACAAGTATGACAAGGGAAGGCTGGATTTTGCTTGGCAAGAGGTGGACAGTGAGCCCCCCCCCAACTTGGGGCCCAAAGCAGGGGCACCTTGGGTGTACAGGTTCTATGGGGCTGTTGGCAAGAACTTCAAATCCAAACTGTATTTTGTACCCCCCTCCCCTGAGTCTAACTCAAAGCAAAAGAGGAGTTCTGTTCACTTCAACTCCATGCACTTCATTGGGATGATGACAGAACTACATGAGGAGATCAAGGCCTCTACACTTGGGAGGAGGAGGGGGGGCTACAAGCTCATCATGGACCATGCAACTCAACACTTCTCAAATTTCTCCAAGGATGCCTTGGAGCAGTTGGGTGTGAAGGTGGTTGAAGGTTACCCACCACAATCTTGGGACTTGAATATCATTGAGAATGTGTGGGGGGTCCTACACAATAAGATGCACAAGAAGAACTCTAAGAATGGTGCTGGCTGGAGAGGACACATAGAGAAGGCATGGGAAAGCATTGGCATCAAAACTGTAAATGCTCTTCATGATGGGTTCCAAGATAGGCTGCAACTAGTGCACAGCAAGGGTGGAAGGTGGTGCCCCCACCACTAGGTAGGAGTGCTTTTAGGTGTTGAGGTCTATGTAAAGTGAATGATGTGGTGTCACTTGGAAAACATAGATGAATGGGCATGCCATATGTGGCATTATGAGGATGCCACTATCACTGTTTGGGATGCTAGTAGTGTTGCCTAAGTCCCAACTTCATGACATGCACAACCATTTCAAGTTTTACATAAGTTGGGATTTTTTAATATTATTGATTAGTATGTATTCCAAAGCACCACCTTTGAAAGTTATTCATCCCTTGTAAATATGGCCCCTATCTCCACCAATGACCCAATACATGTGACTGTCATACTAAATCATTCTTAGTACATGATTTAATGTTCATTGGAAATACAAGTCACCAGGATTGACAGGGTATGTGTAAAAAAGGAAAGGAAACCCATGAATTCAAGGGCATACATAGGGGCTTCCTTTAGGGTCCCCAAAGTTTAAGCCCATGTATGTTTATTTTTGTATATTTCATGTGAAGATGGATTCATCACATTGTGTATGGGCTGCAGTTGGGCCTTTTTACAAGTAATTTAATGATGTGGTGCATGGCCATCCTTTTGCTGGGTTCTCCTTGTATTCCCATGCCTCAAATTTGATGTAAATAGGCTATTCACGTTACACACACAAACCAAGGGTGGACCTTAAAAACGTACAAGTGAACGGACCAAGTTGCAAGCTATGGTTGGGTGCCCATGTGGCCTGTTTGGGGAATACATGGAGTACACATCCATAGGAGGTAGAGCTGCAAGGAGTGCAACATGTGCCATGTACTTGCAGATGTATGCCACATGACACTGCCTAGGCACCCCCATTAAGGCTTGCCTATGTGGGGAGTGCTCATGGTCCCCATGAGGCCTAGCTAGACCTTCCCCCCTACATGTAGGTGAACCCTATGCATCCCCCAAGTATGCTTTGTGGCTACCTAGACAAAGCTTGCAACTTGGTCCGATGACTTAACCATTTGAACGTCGCACACCGGGAATAGATCACCAGCCTGGCTCTGACCCGAGTTCCGATCTCGCTCCACCACCGAGCCTGGCCTTAGACATGGAGCTGCCTGAGAAGATGCAATTAAAGTTGAGCCCAAGTACTCTTGCTATGATGCAGTATGGAAGATGAAATTCGCCGAAAGCGTCGTTGCCCTTACATAAAAGTGGCGCCATGGGCCTAAGCTCTGCGCGCCCTAGTCCCTACCGGCTTCTACAGGTGAGTAGATCAAGGGTTAAGTATTACTACATTATTCTGAGTCGAAGCTGGGGTATATTTTAACAGATTTATCTATTATAGTAGTCTGTACTATTATAGTCCGGCTTATATGCAGTCTCTAAAGTGGCCTAGAGCACACAGGTCTTAGTCCCTGCTGTGCTCCCTTCAGTGACGTTGCCAGCTATGGCCATGTGCACCACTATGCAGTACCTTACTGTACTGCCACCATATCTCCTTCTTCAGCTTGATCCAGCTGATACGAATCATCTTACACTACATCTATGTAACAGAAGTAGCGTCTCCTACAAGTGTCTCCGCAGTCTCCGAACTCCAAACATGAAATATTCCACTGTCTTAGCCTCTTAGATCTGGGTGCAAGTGTCCCTAGGATGCACAGGTGCCCATGCGAATCTTTCTACCACTTAGGGTCAAAACAAAGCCCACTTTTGAGCCCTAAACATGTTTGAGCCCTAAGCCCTGGTTGGGGACAGAGATTTGAAGCTCCGAGGTTTTGAGAAGGTTGCGAGATCCATTTCCATTCCCAGCTCCATGTGGCGCCTGCGGCGAGGATGCCCGGCAAGATTTCCTGGATTCGCTGCTCTGCCGGCTCCGAGCTGCCAGCGTCAGCTTCACATGGTCAGCGTCACGCATTTCAGGCTGTACACCCTTCCCAGCCGAATCGTTCTCAGCCGTTTCTTCACAGGGGGAAAATGTAAGGAGATATGTGCAGCCCAATTCTGGAATCGGTCAGGCCCAAAAGGTAGCCCGATATTTAACATTCATGCTTTCCTAAATGTTACACCTGGGCTTTGGGTGCCTGATTTTTAAACTTGTATACCTTCCCAAATGTTACACCTGAGCACATGGCAGCCCGATTATAAAAGTACATGCCCGAATCCTTATGCATTTCACTGCTTGCTTCCTTGCTCATTGGCCTCACGTAGGACCAGGTTTTTTCAGAACGCTGCACCTTCCGTTGCAGACGCAACGACGAAGAGTCCTTTGGGTTGCAGGACACAACGTGGGGAGGGCCCGTTGACCAGAAGGCAGGGTCCGTTGCGTCGCAGGACGCAGGCTATACAATTGGTTGCGTCTCAGGCAACAAAGCTGGGGGTCCTTCTGAAGTACTCTGCATAGGAACTGCAATCAAAGTGGATGTCTTGTCATCGATGATGAAAAACTCCTCGTCAAAAACAGCGAGTCTACTGATGCAGCTCATCTGTAGATGATTTTGAGGTCCTGAGTTATCTTACTTGTCGATTCCACCTGGGCCAGATGCAAAGACATAGTCATCGGTTGCTGAGAGCGCATGTGGGTAGTTGTCCGCGGGCAATTTTTGTACAAAGGCGCCTGTGTTGCAATCAAACAGCTGGATGTGTCCACGTTTAGAGCAATCCAGCACGAACAGAGTCGTTTGACTGTGCAACGCAATACTGATGACGGCGTTGACACATCCGTCGCCGCATCCGCCGTCCTTCCCCGGGCCAGGTACAAATTTCCTGATCAGAGCCCCCGAGACCTTGTCGAGAACAAAGATATTTGCTGTGCACTTCGTAAGGTCGGTACTGACAAATAGCTCATCTCCCACAGCGAGGATGCAACTGGGACGACTCATCTCAAAGTGCCGAAGGTAGTGGCCTTCAATGTTGTAAACACGGATCTGATATCCAAGGTTATCAATAAAGAAGAGCTCGTCGCCAGACACAGCAAAGCTAGTCCAACCACTCTTCTCGTCATCATCGTATCCTGATTCGCAAGGGGGGGCAGCATAGCGGAAATTACGAACGGGCTCTCCGGTGGTCTTGTTGAAGAGATGCACATCCAGGATCGTTGCAACCGCTACAATTTCCGACGAAACACGCAGTACGTCACAGCTGCCCTTGGGAATGTGTGCAACGTGCCGATGGGGGATTTCCATTGGTTGCATGCTAACCGGTGCAAGGGCTGGAAGAAATGTGAAGAGGTGGTATTGGCCCCGATCACCACTGTCTCTGTTTGGGGCTACGCGTAGCAGCTTCTAGGTAGCTCCTTTCCCCTGTCCTTGGTCCAAACCTGGGGCTAGCTAGTGTGCCTGAAATCTGACATAAAGGGCACAGTAATGTTAGATTAGGACAGACGAGTTCACTGAGGGGGGGATGGGGGAGGGCGGTTTAGGATTTAGGGACCGAAGAGTTCAATGAGGGGATGATGGGGGATAAGGGAGGTGGGTTTAGGTTTTAGGGACAAAAGAGTTCAATGAGGGGATGCTGGGGGATGGGGGGGGGGGGGGGGGGGGGGGGGGGGGGGGTTAGGGTTTAGGGGCAAAAGAGTTATATGGGGGGGGGTGATGGGGGAGGGGGGTTTAGGGTTTAGGGACAGAAGAGTTCAATGAGGGCCTGTTTCCACATGAGTGATGAGCACAGATATTAGAAGTAACTTTCATAACAGTCAGAAACACTCGAATGCCAGCGCAGTTTAGGGTACATCTTCTGGCTAAACCCTTAAATGCAAGATTGGTTATGAAACGCAGGTGGGGGGGGCTCCGTTATGATAAATGCGCTCGCAGTTATGTGCCACGTAGGATCCGGAGGTGCCTCGTCAATGGTATATAAAAGCTGCGTGCTGTTTGAAAATCTACAGATTAGCCTCGGGATTAGGCTTGCTTTCAATAGAGTATAATTCAAATCACCCTGGGCATTCGCAAAGGGCTGGCAAACATGTAAAACTGGAACTGGGGGGCTGTCGATAGTTCGGGAATCCGCCAGATCAGCCTTCAACCCCTTCATCGTCCCGGCAGCGAGCGCTGGCAAGACGAGTCCACTGCATAGACCCCTGCGTGCTTGCCATTCCTTGATTGGTGCATTACGGACTTTGCAGCATCCTTCATTTTGACAGTTGCAGATAAGAGTTGAAGTTGTCCTCCATTTTCGCGATAACAGAAGGCCAGGTAAAAATCAAGACGTGCGAAGGATAAAAGAGGAGAGAACAATTCCAGGTGAATAAACACGAGAGCTTTCAATTCATAGCGTGCTGGTTGAACATTTGTTGGTTGTCCAGGCTGCTGTCCAGCGAGATAACTGGGCTCGTGTTTCCACAAGCCGTTTTACGGAAAGTTATCATAACTGCGCTTCGATTCTGTATTGCCAGTGTATCAGAACTATAACTTTCATAACTCATGTGGAAACAGGCCCTGAGGGGAGGAGGGAGGGGGGGGGGGGGGGGGGGGGGGGAGGGCTTAGGGTTTAGGGACAGAAGAGTTCAATGAGGGGATGATGGGGGGGGGGGGGGGGGGGGGGGGGGGGAGGGTAGGGTTTAGGGTTTAGGGACAGAAGAGTTCCATGAGGGGATGATGGGGGAGGGGGGGGTCAGGGTTTAGGGATAGATGAGTTCAATGGGGGGAGGATGGGGGATGCAGGAGGTGGATTAAGGGTTTAGGGACAGAAGAGTTCAATGAGAGCGGGTAGGGGATGGGACAGGTGTGAAGTGGGATGTAACCAATATCGTATGGGTGGGTAACATGATGTCAGCAGCCTGGGGAAAGTCTGGTACTTGAAGTATTTGTTTGCTTTACATCGGATGTGTGAGCGGGCAGGGGGGGGGAGGGGGGGGGGGGGGGGGGAATTATAGGGTCTCTTGTTGTTTGGGACTCTTAGTACCGGTGACTTGCTCTGATTTCTCTAGATCGACTTGGATTTTAGGGAACGGAAGCGAGCTGCACCCAAAGCTCGATTTTTCTGTCGCTATCTCGAGTCCCACCTCCTGTAGTCCTGGGGAGAAATTGTTTTCATAAACAAAACAACTGATCTGGTGAAGAGGCCGAGAACTTTCCTCCGTGCTGACGCGCGGTAGTCCGAGCTCAGGCGCAGTAGCGGTCTGCCAAAGCAAAACTCACATCAACCATTCCCCAGTGCAAGCGAATGGGAAGGTTCCTTCAATCTCAAACCCCGTGGCAAGGCGTAACAATGTCCAATTTCCATTTTCAACTATCTGCAAGCTACCAATAACGCACCTTTCTGTTGTCACCTCAGTCGTCTTCCTATCCAGGGATGCCGATCACAGAATAAGCAGCCTGTCTGAGTCGCTGCCTCTGTGCTCCAGATCGGAGGTCGTCCAAGATTAGGCGGGGAATGAAGCTCGCCTTGCTGATAGTCGAGGTCTTGCCAAGTTGGATGAACTGTTGAACCCACTCAGCTATGATTCTTCGGGGGAGATGAGAGGCTGGGAAATGCTTATGCACTCGCTAGAAGCTTGATTAAATCAGAAAGAAAGCACACCGCCATCCGAGGGCATTGAAAAATTTCAGCTGTCAGTTTTTATCCAGGGTTGTTTTCGTTGTCTCCTCAATCCCTCGGCAACTGTCCTGTTGACCACTACACTGATATGTTGTAGATCACTACTAACGGCATGATATCCTTGTCCCTCACTTAGAGGCTCCAAGTTGGATACATCGGTTTCGTGTATGATATGCAAAGAACGGTGCTTCCTAATCACTCGGACATACAGGCATTCAATTGCAGCTAAAAGCATTGGGCTTGCCCCAGTGTCTGGTTAATGGAGCTGGGTGGAAGCTGCTACGCGTAGCCAAAAACAGAAATAGTGTGTAGAGTCTGACAGGTTTTTTCTTTTGAGCGATATATCGCTACTAGCGATCAAACCCATTGCTTTCGATATTGGCATAGCGATGTAAGCGAACTCAGCGATGAAGCTAGAACTGCCCCAGAGTCCCAACAAGCCTGGCCCAGGCCGCCTAGGAGCTGACCTGGCCTCCCACCTGACCTAGAACTCCTCGAATTCCTGGCCAGGCTTCCCCCCGCTGCAGGAACACCCACACGTGTTAACTCTGCCCCGGTTCTAGTAGAGGTCAAACCCTGTTCGGCAGTAACAGAAGAGGGGTCGAGCGCGCGCTGCAACTCCGTCGCTGTCCGCGACTGTGATCCCTCTTGGTCAGACAAATGTATTGAATACCATGCACGGTGTTGACTTAATGCATAAGCTGTTCGAGTCAATTGGAAGGCTTGAAAGCCCAACTGAGTGGGTAACCTGTTCAGGTTGTTAAACAGGTGTGCAGGGTGTTCAACACCTGTTCAACAACTGCAAGTTTAACCAATGATGCACATAAACACCTGCTTTAACACCCTGAACACGTGTTTTACATTCTTAACACTAGTCTAACAACCTGAACACCTGTTTTAAAACTAACCTAAACACCTGATAAACAACCTGAACAACTATTTAACAACCTGAACACCTGTTTAACAACCTGAACATCTGTTTTACAAACTGGACACCTGTGCAACGACCTGCAAACCTGTTTAACAACCTGAGCACCTATTTTACAGCCTGAGCACCTGTGCAACAACCTGAGCACCTGTGCAACATCCTGAGCACTGTGCAACTACCTGATCACCTGTATAACACCTGTTTAACAACCTGTTAAACACCTATTTAACAACCTGAACATGGTGCATGCTGTTGTAGGTCTGACAAACAGATCATGTGTGCATGAACTTTTGCCTTACCTTAGGCGCACACGCACCGGCTCCCTCCACCCCCCCCCCCCCCCCCCCCCCCCCCCCCACCCCCCCCCCACTCACACACACACAAACAACCACACAGACCACACAAACACACACACATGCACACCACCACTAACACACCCACCTACACATCCCCCACACCTACTGCCGCCACCACCACCACCACCACCACCACCACCACCCACCCAACTTTCAGTCCTGCCCAACATACACCTGGCAACAGTCCAGTCCTAACTGTCGCCATCGTCCGCTCGTGGTCTTCAGCTACATAAAAACTCAGCTACAACCACTACATTTGGCGACAAGGCACTAGCAACGGCCTACAACTTGTTGGCCTTTTCTTGGTTTGCTTTGTCCTGGACACTGCCATCATAAAAAGCGTGGCTGCTTCAGCCAAGATCAAGATTGTGCGCAAGTCCATCGCTTGCGTGCTCGCTGTGTTAAGGTAAGGGGGGTAGTCTTGTCTGCGTGGGTGTGTGCGGGTGGGTGGGCTTGTGGGGTGGGGTATTTGCTGTACTTTGGTCATGTGGGACTGGGATGGAGACGGTGCCCCCCAACAAACTGCCCAAGATCAAGATTGTGCGCGAGTCCGTCGCTCGTATGCTCACTGTGTTTAGGTTAGGGGTTAGGGGTTAGGGTTTTAGTGCTAGGTCTCACCAAGGAGCTGGTGTGCTATGGGCTCTGAACAGCAGTATAGGTGTAGTGCCAGGTCTCACGAAGGAGCATCTGGTGTGCTGTTATCTCTGAACAGCAGTACAGGTGTAGTGCTAGGTCTCACCAAGGAGCTGGTGTGCCATGGTCTCTGAACAGCAGTACAGTTGTTATGCAAGGTCTCACCAAGGAGCTGGTGTGCTATGGT
Organism: Chlamydomonas sp. ICE-L; assembly: GCA_013435795.1. Classification (NCBI taxonomy): domain Eukaryota; kingdom Viridiplantae; phylum Chlorophyta; class Chlorophyceae; order Chlamydomonadales; family Chlamydomonadaceae; genus Chlamydomonas; species Chlamydomonas sp. ICE-L. The sequence continues at coordinate 913,426 of JACBWV010000252.1, forward strand.
CTCTGAACAGCAGTACAAGTGTACGTAGTGGTAGATCTCACTTGGGGGATAATTTGCTGTTGTATGTTTCTAAACAGCAGTGCAGGTGTAGTGCTAGGTCTCACCAAGAAGCTGATGGTGTGCTGTTGTCTCTGGACAGCAATACAGGTGTAGTTCTAGGTCTCACCAAGGAGCTGATGGTGTGCTGTTGTCTCTGAACAGCAGTAGTACAGGTGTAGTGCTAGGTCTCACCAAGAAGCTGATGGTGTGCTGTTGTCTCTGGACAGCAGTACAGGTGTAGTTCTAGGTCTCACCAAGGAGCTGATGGTGTGCTGTTGTCTCTGAACAGCAGTAGTACAGGTGTAGTGCTAGGTCTCACCAAGAAGCTGATGGTGTGCTGTTGTCTCTGGACAGCAGTACAGGTGTAGTTCTAGGTCTCACCAAGGAGCTGATGGTGTGCTGTTGTCTCTGAACATCAGTAGTACAGGTGTAGTGCTAGGTCTCACCAAGGAGCTGCTGGTGTGTTGTCATCTCTGAACGGCAGTACAGGTGTAGTGCTAGGTCTCTCCAAGAAGCTGGTGTGCTTTGGTCTCTGAAACTAAGTACAGGTGTCGTGCGAGCAACACAAAGGCCTTACCACAGAAAGGGGTTCAAGACAAATGTGCTCTGTGTGTGTCGTTGTGCTCCCGTTCATGCACTTAGCTAGCCACCCCTCTATTTCCGCTCGTTCTGCTCCTTCAAAACCCACACAGCACACTTCCACCACCACCGTCACCACCTTCTCCACCACCCTGCCTGCCACCATTGCCGCCACGACTGCTACCACCATCACCACAGCTGCCATGAGAGGCACCACCACGACCACCTTCACCACAACCCTGACTGCCACCACTGCTGCCACATCTGCTACCACCATCACCGCCGCCGCCATGAGTGGCAGGAACACCACCACCACTCAGTCAGCCACCACCATCACCGCCGTCACAAGAGGCACGACCACCACCACCACCGCCATCACCTACCTTCACCACCACCCTGACTGCCACCACTGCCGCCACGACTGCTACCACCATCACTGCGGCCGCCATGAGTGGCACAACCACCACCTCCACCATCACCACCTTAACCAACACCCTGACTGCCACCACTGCTGCCACAAGTGTAACCACCATCACCGCCGCTGTCATGAGTGGCATGACCGCCACTACCACCACCACCATCGTCACCACCTTTACCACCACCCTGACTGTCACTACTGCCGCCACGAGAGCCACCACCATCACCACCGCCGTCATGAGAGGCACGACCACCCCCGCCGTCACCACCTTCACCACCACCCTGACTGCCACTACTGACGCCACGACTGCTACCACCATAACCGCCGTTGCCATGAGTGGCATGACCACCCCCACCGTCACCACCTATACCACCACCCTGACTGCCACCACTGCCACCACGACTGCTACCACCATCACCACTGCCGCCATGAGAGGCACGACCACCACCACCACCATGGCAGTGAATAGCACAACAGCAAACACAGTGCATTCACTTCTGTGCATACTCTTCACCAAGCTATGTTGTGCATCAGTGTTTTTGGCGGAGTCCCCTCTTCAAGGGGGCGTGAGCTCCCAATGTTACCCCGTTGTCCGTCTGTGTGACCGACCGACCGACCGACCGACCGACCGACCGACCGACCGACCGACCGACCGACCGACCGACCGACCGACCGACCGACCGACCGACCGACCGACCGACCGACCGACCGACCGACCGACCGTCCGACCGACCGACCGACCAACCGACCGACCGACTGACCGACCGACCAAAAAATTGAAGCCTGAAACGTCAGCCAACTGTCTCATAACTAACTGGCTTCGGTCAGCTCCAGTCCGTTTCATTCCAGCCAACACCTTTCATTCCTTTGCCAACACACTCCACCAATTTTCCGCAAGCGACGCTGCATAGGATTTGTCAGTGAACTTCTGTGTACAGGGTCCTACTTGCTGGGTCGAAGATCTTTTCAATACAAATAATTATCCGAGGGGGGGGCAAGAAAAAAGCTGCCGTACCGCACCTTCGCTTTGGATAGAGCCTATCCTCAAACTATATAAAAAAAAAAGTTTTTTTTTTTGAGCCAAAAATAAAGTTGTACCAAAGTTAGAGGGGTCCAAAGTTTTTTTCAACCAAAGCGGCCCAAATCTTAATATCGCGATAAATCACGTTTGGGTAATCCCATGAAAGATGTAAGAGCATAACTGAAATGGGCTTTAAAAGATCTTTTGAATGACCCCCATTTTAGGGGGGGTAGGGTGAGGTAATTGGGTTTTAGGAGGGTGGGGGTGGGGGTGGGGGTGGGGGGTAAAAAAACTTTTAGCCAACTTTATTTCCCCCCTCTTTTTGTATGAAACGTCCACAATTCCAACTCCCATCTGAATTGGACACCATATCGAAGGTGCGGTCCAAAATCTGTCTTTCTGCCCCCCCCCTGTAATTATCTATGTTTTTCAATAACAACACAAAATTGTGCATCACTCCGTACATGAAGAGCATTTGTCTCTTCTCTTGCTCAAACCCGCTGTCCACGCTATGACAAATGTAGTACTCTGCTTGCCGTATTTGGCAGTAAAATAATCAAATCAAAGCATTCTTATGAAATATTCACGTCTTAAACAGGGTTGTTCAAAACGTTGCGTCTCACGTCTCGCGTCTCAAACGCAATTTTTTGAGGGTCTGTTTCTTTGCAATCACAGATTTTGGCTTTAGAGTCATGGATTTTGGCCCGTGTGACGTAGACATAGCTCATGAAGAGCAGATTTTGAAAACTGTTAACGTAGGGCATACGTCTAAAATCGTAGTTTTTTTAGCATCCTTGAAAATGCTGGGGGTCGCTCTTAACTGCAGATTTAGGAGGGTCCATTACGATGCAAACGTAAACATTGGCTCGTGAAACCTAGATGATACTACCAGGTTTGTTGAAGGGGACCACAAAATTCACTTCTCGACACGCAGTCTGTTTCAAAATCTGCTTCTTGAGACGCAACCGGTTGCAAAGTTTGCGGTTGCGAGGCAACAGACCCTCTAATATCTGCATTTACGACGCACCCAGACTATCTGAGATGCAACGGACCCTCTGAAATCTGCATGTGCGACGCAACGGAGTAACATACCCCCCAAATCTCCGTGTACGATGCAACAAACCCACATTCTACTTGAACTAGAACTTGGTTACACGGCTTTGGACAAAAATTTGGCTGCTCGCCATACGATCCGCCTCTTTACTACATGGCAAATGATTAGGGAAAGGCGAAGTTAGTTAATATTAGTGAATGAATAATATGAGTGGATGTTAGTTAGTATTAAAAACGACAAACGGCAAATGATCCCTCACACCAACATTGTGACACTTTCCTAATTAAGTAATACTAGTTTTTCAAACACTAATATTAGTTGCCCTCCCCTACAGATAATGATGATGAATATAAACATTATCAGATTGGGCATCCAGCTTCTGTTATCCTGGTAACACGGTCCACCAACCGTAGTGAAGTCAAAGTGCACTATTTATTTTGTGGACTACGCATGGTAGCTTCTCTGCAGCTCCTTTGGGCCAAACCTGTAGCTAGGTAGTGCGCCCGAGAGCTGACATGACACACATTCCGATGCAGCTTCAAGCTTTGGGCTTGATACAATCGCTGATTAATGGAGCTGGATGGAAGCTGGTAAGCTTGCCGCACAAATGCAACCATTTGGTCCTTACATGTCACAACTAATTGGTTCACCACTAATTTGTTAAATGTAAGGAAGCTTGGTGGAAAAATGGAAACAGTCAAATGGATCTGACCTATTGCACTCGGAAAGATTCTCATTTTGACGTGTGTGAATGGTTTTAATTAAATCAATAGTACGCCTTATTGCGAGGCGTGGGGTTGAGGGGGGCAGCCCGTTTGCTTGCGTGTGTTTTTCATATAATATGCACATGTAATGTACTAATATCTGATTTTTGGCACTTAGAACGAAAAGCCAGAGAAGAATCTAGGGTAAGCTACCTCCGCCACCCATATAATTCCATTGGCATGTACGTATGTATGTATTTCACAGTCCAAGGGTAGGCTAAATAGGCTTGAGGTACTTGCCCAAGAGTGACTTGTGGGGGCAAAAAAAGAAAAGGCATTGATGAACTGAACCCCAAATAATCGTTTACCAGCGGGGGCCCTGAGTTTGTGCAATAGTGACAATCTAATCATACAATATAATTAGATCATCATCCCACATCGGATGATAATTTAATTGTGCGATTCTTAAAGCATTGTTAAATACAATCTATGAGGTACTACCATCCTTCAAAGGAGTCAAATTAATGACCAGCTTCGTGCTGCAGTATTTATCAACCGATTCAAGTTCAATTTTTAGTTTCTAAAAAAATAATTTGTCTACGGTATCCTCATAGTGTAAAGAACTTTTAAGGTGTAATGCATTTCATCTTCTACTACCCTTCTACCACCAACCACCATATCACAGCACCTGCAAATTGTACCAGAATGAGTGGTACTCCTATCTGATTCAACCTTACAATTGTGAGCTTGAAGATTTAGTCTTGCTATGTATTTAAAATCATCCATATTATTTCATACATTAGTGTACGTAGAGCTATAGCTTCTATCCTCTGGCATCATCCAATTCACATCATTTGATACAATCTATGAGGTATTTCCATCCTTCAAAGGAGTCAGATTCATGACCAGCTTCGCGCTGCAGTCTTTGTCCCAAACCGCTGCAGTATTATATTTAATATCATCAACTCCTTGGTTATCTTTAATATCATCAACTCCTTGGTGTTCACTGTACTTACTAAGTGCAGTGAACAGTGACTAGCAATCCCTAAGTTAGGGGTTGCTAGTAATTGTTTGTTATTTTAGAGATGCTGTCATCAAATTGCCATGGGTTCCTACGCAGTGTCGTGTGGTTACCCTCAAGAATATCAGAGAATTTAGTTAAGCTAATTTATTTTATTCCCAAAGCCAAACAATTGTCTCAACTATTGAGCCCATGTATATGATATATTGAGTTCTACCAAGTAGGTAGAGAAGTTGTCTCGAATTCCAAGAGCCCTTTTCATTTATTCATTCAGCCAAACATTCCACCACCACACCCTCCTCCACGTCAAAACGCTGCTGCCTCTTCTGGCGAATTTCTGCATCCTCGCGGCAAGGTGCCGAGAGGATTCAGAAATTCGACAGAGGAGGCAGCAGCAGCGGTTTGACGTGGAGGAAACCGCTGCTGCCTGCTCTTGCGAATTTCTTCATCCTCTCGGCACCTCCTCTCTCCATGAAGAGACGTTCCTTCCTCGGCCCACCTCCGCTCACCCGTCTCGCATTATATACTACAAGAGATGTGTAATAATGCACGCAGCTGTCGCTAGCAATTTTGCCTCTTGACGTACCGACGCTCTGCGCTAGAGGGCGCAGAGCTTCGGTCCGTCAAGAAGCCAAATTGCTAGCGTCAGCTACGTAGATTCCTACACATCCCCTTCAGTATATAATGCGAGCTTGGTGAGCGGAGGTTGGCCGAGGAAGCGCGTGAAGAGAGGAGGTGCCGAGAGGATATTCCTAACCACGAAAGATCGCTTACCAGGAAATATCCTATGGTTGCCACATTTTTGCCCGGCAACATTTCCGCCCCTCTACGTGGCGAGGAGCGGACAGGTTAGGCATATGCGACACGAGCATCGAATACATCAACGAATTTCGCTCTGCACATTTCGCAGACATTTGCAGCTCGCTATGTTCACATTATTCTAGGCAATTGTATCAACTTAATGCCTTACCTCTCCTTGGTCTCCAGCGTTCTCCCCGATTGGCATCATTTCTTCCAAATCTTGCGCCTGTTCCGCTGTCCACGAAAAGTAAAGCCCATTCCTAAGCGTGTCGACTTTAATGGGGATATTAGATGGGACCTATCAAATCGATTAAAATGATCCACTCTTTTGTATATGAGGCAACGATCACCAGGCCCCCCACACCTGCTTGACAGTTGAGACTCCGAGGATCGAAGACGAATCTCGCTCCTTCGAGAATCTTCCGATACCGGTTTTCATGACCGTGCCCAGCCTTGTATTTGATGATCCTATGATAATTTGTTTTTCATGACCATGCCCACCTTGTATTTGATGACAGTAGAATCAGTGTATCTACAGTCTACATCCATGCACCAGACTATACATGTATAACCAGATAAATGAGACGCATGTAGTGGTGTAACCACTACTACACCACACACCCCGTGTATGTGGTGTTGTGTTTCATGGCCACACACCACATATCCTATGCATGTGGTGCTGTGTGTCATGGCCATGCCCCACCGTATATTTGATGATGGTATAATAAGTGAATTGCTGACTGAGACACTACACCACGCGCCAGGCAGGGTACTACATACTACCATTTTGGGTTGCGCTTTTGACTCAACTTAAAATGGAAATATCAAATGTGCGTGCTGCGCCCAGGGGCAAGGGGGGGGGGTTCAAAATTGCATAAATTGCGCAGTCGGGCTTCAAAACCTAGCGCGCTATAGCGTGCGTCATGTAGTACCCTGCCCCCCGTCCCCATCCCCACCCACCCTTTAATAGAAATACACCTTTTTTGAAATACTTAGGTATGGCTTCTGGGGGTTTACGATACCGGTATGGCGCACGCAATGGCATCCTCGGAATTATTCCCACACAAGGGGGTATGTGTGTGTGATTTACCCCACCCATCCACCCCACCTCTACACACCACACACCACACACCCTAATTATGTGGGTCTGACTCCCCACCACCACCACCACACACACACACACACACACACACACACAAACACATACATACACACACCCTACGTCCCTACCCCCCCCCCCCCCCCCCCCCCCCCCCCCCCCCCCCCCCCCCCCCCCCCCCCAAAATGAGGACAATGTGGGAACGGTCCGTTGACCAGAAGGAAGGGTGCGTTGCGTTGTAGGATGCAGGCTGTACAATTGGTTGCGTCTCAGGCAGCAGAGCTGGGAAACAATTGGCAGTCACACCAAGTATCAGAACTGCAATAAAGTAAAACAAGAGATAATCATAGCGAATCCAACTCACCAGGACTTAGACACAACATGTCAATGGCTAAAACTCATTGCTTGTAACGTGAGAATCACGCTCAAACCGAAGAACCTAAATGCAGCAAACTAATCAGCCACATCTAGACTTATCCTAAGAGTATCAGCTATAAAGCACTCCGAAGAGTGGACAGAGATGTTGCAGCGGAACAGACGCGCCAATCTATACACGGAGACGAGAATAGCATTACAAGCACAGGAGACCCATAAAGGGGCACCAGTGGTGAAAGGGGGCGGCAGCCAGGAACCTAACAGGGTACAGGCTAGACCGGTGACGCAGCCAACAGGAAGCTGTCACTGAGTCACTCAAGGATGACACAGTCTACGGGAAGCTGTCACTACGGGAAGCTGGCACAGGACTGGGAGAGCCGATAGTTCTAAGGAAGTACAGAAGTAGTCACCAAGTCATAAAACGCGTGAGAGCACCGCAATTCATGCTGACACTCCACCTATGACACAGGTGACATACAATACGACTTCTCCACCTATGGCACTGGGGACATAGAACTATATGTAACAGATTAAAAAAAAAATCAAAGAACTCCGAAAAATCGAGAGAACTTCAAATGGAACCCAAAGGGTTATAGGAAGGAATGAAACAAGGCAAAAACCAAAAAATTGCCAAGTGAGAAAAAGATGAAAACCGAATATCAAAGATGGGTAACAACGGTATAGAAAACCCGATCCGGGAATAGGAACCTAATGCCAAACAATGATAACCAAAGAAACCGATGTAACAAAAAAAAATGACCCTAAGAAGAAGCGGTCATTCCAAGCATTCGGACAAACCTCCAGAACACAGCAGGATCAAGGGGCTTGGTGAAGGGGTCAGCACAGTTGTCCTTGGTGTGAACATAGGCAACGTCCAGCTGACCATCCTCCACCAGCTCCTTGATGTAGTGATGAATAACATCAATGTGCTTGCTGCGAGGGAGGAGCTGCCAGTCATTGGCCCAACTCAGAGACCCTAAGTTGTCACCCTGAATGGTAACCAAATCACAAGGCAGACCCAGATCCACCCTCAACTTCTTCAACCATTGCACCTCCCTGGCAGCCTGAGACAGTGCCTGATACTCAGCCTCACTAGAGCTTATGGCAACAGTAGGCTGCCTCTTGCTCATCCAGTTCACGATGCACCCCCCAGCCAGCACAGCAAAGCCAGTCTGAGACCTCCTGTCAGACCCATCATCAGCAAAGGATGAGTCACTAAAGACAGTAAAAGAGAACTCAGGGCTGTGGGTGTAAGTGAGGCCCAGGTGGGAATGTGTCCTCAAATACAAGAGCAAACGCTTGGCTGCCCCCCAGAGGGGAGCAGTAGGGCGAGCAGAAAACCTGGACAGGTAGCTCACAGCAAAATAAATATCAGGCCTGGTGCAAGTAGCCAGGTAAAGCAAAGCACCCACAAGAGAGAGGTACTGGCTGTTGGAGACCAGGGGGTCCCCAGGAGGGTCAGTGACGGTGCACTTGGCCATGGGGGCAGCAAACTTGGGCTTGGTAGCAGCAGTAAGACCAAAATGCTGCACCAGATCAACAATGTAAGAGTGCTGGGAGAGGTTGACTTGAACACACCTGCCGTCAGAGTCAAGCGTAACAGCCATGTCCAAGGAGAGGAACTGAACCGGTACACCCATCTCTTTGATCTCCCAGCCAGCCTTCTTCATAGCCTTGATCAGCAAAGCATACCTATCCAGCTCATTAAAAGCACAGATGAAATCATCAACATAGGACATAGCTCCACCCACCAATAGAATCCCTCCTAAAATACAGAGCAGGTTCTGCCTTGCACATAGTAAACCCATGTGCAACCAAAACCCGCTTGACATCCTTACTCCAAGCCCTGGGCGCCTGTTTCAAACCATAAAGGGACTTGATAAGTTTGCACACAAGGGGAACACCGTTAGGACCAAGTACCTTAAAGCCCTCAGGCTGGTGGCAGTACAGGTCCAGACCAGGTTCAAGGGGAGCATTCAGAAATGCAGTCTTGATGTCCAGCTGCCGAACAAACATCCTCCTATGAGTGATGGCAGCAAGGAGCACCCTCAGACCTGCTTTAGAAGAAACGGGGGCATATACGTCATGAAAGTCCATCCCAGGACGCTGCAGAAAACCACGGACCACAAATCGTGCCTTGAAGCGCACAGATCCATCAACCCCAACCTTTTTCACAAACAACCACCTGCCAGACAGGACCCTCTGTTTAGGAGGCTGTGGAGTGAGAGCCCAAGTACCATGGGCATGTAGGGACGCCATCTCATCCTTCACAGCAAGCAGCCACTGATCCCTGTCAGGGTTGGAGGGAAGCATGGCAGCTTTATAGGTTAGTTCAGTGGAAGTGGAAATATATGCTCCCACGTACAAGCAGTTTACTTGTACATGAGCAGCGGGGGTATCAGCAATATCAGCAGTATCAGCTTGGATAACACTCCGGAGAGTGGACTTAGTGTGTGCAGCACGCCAATCTATAAATGCGGAGACGAGAATAATATTACAAAAGACAGTGGAACCATAAAGGGACACCAGCGGAGGAAAGGGGGGCGGTAGCCTGGAACCTGATCAGGGTACAGGTTAGACAGCGCGTGTCAGAAGAACCGATGACGCAGTCAACAGTAAGCTGACATAGTACTGTCAGGACCGATAGTTCTAAGGAAGTACATAAGTAGTCACCAAGTCATAAAACGCGTGAGAGCACCGCAATTCATGCTGACACTCCACCTATGACACAGGTGACATACAATACTACTTCTCCACCTATGGCACTGGTGACATAGAACTATATGTAACAGATTGAAAAAAAAAAAAAATCAAAGAACTCCGAAAAATCGAGAGAACTTCAAATGGAACCCAAAGGGTTATAGGAAGGAATGAAACACGGCAAAAACCAAAATTTGCCAAGTTAGAAAAGGATGAAAACCGAATATCAAAGATGGGTAACAACGGTATAGAAAACCCGATCCGGGAATAGGAACCTAATGCCATACAATGATAACCAAAGAAACTGATGTAACAACAAAAAAAAAATACCCTAAGAAGAAGCGGTCATCCCAAGCATCCGCATAAACCTCCAGAACACAGCAGGATCAAGGGGCTTGGTGAAGGGGTCAGCACAGTTGTCCTTGGTGTGAACATAGGCAACATCTAGTGAACCGTCCTCCACCAGCTCCTTGATGTAGTGATGAATAACATCAATGTGCTTGCTGCGAGGGAGGAGCTGCCAGTCATTGGCCCATCTCAGAGACCCTATGTTGTCACCCTGAATGGTAACCAAATCACAAGGCAGACCCAGATCCACCCTCAACTTCTTCAACCATTGCACCTCCCTGGCAGCCTGAGACAGTGCCTGATACTCAGCCTCACAAGAGCTAATGGCAACTGTAGGCTGCCTCTTGCTCATCCAGTTCACTATGCACCCTCCAGCCAGGACAGCAAAGCCAGTCTGAGATCTCCTGTCAGACCCATCATCAGCAAAGGATGAGTCACTAAAGACAGTAAAAGAGAAATCAGGGCTGTGTGTGTAAGTGAGTCCCAGGTGGGAATGTGACCTCAAATACAAAAGCAAACGCTTGGCTGCCCCCCACAGGGGGACGGTAGGGTGAGCAGAAAACCTGGACAGGTAGCTCACAGCAAAGGCAATATCAGGCCTGGTGCAAGTAGCCAGGTATAGCAAAGCACCAACAAGAGAGAGGTACTGGCTATTAGAGGACAGGGGTTCTCCAGGTGGGTCAGTGACGGTGGACTTGTCCATGGGGGCACCAAACCTGGGCTTGGCAGCAGCAGTCAGACCAAACTGCTCCACCAGATCAACAATGTAGGAGTGCTGGGAGAGGTTGATCTGAACACACCTGCCGTCAGAGTCAAGTGTACAAGCCATGTCCAAGGAGAGGAACTGAACCGGCACACCCATCTCTTTGACCTCCCAGCCAGATTTCTCCATAGCCTTGATCAGCAAAACATACCTATCCAGCTCACTAAAAGCACAGATAAAATCATTAACATAGGTTAGGACATAGCTCCACCCACCATTATAATCCCTCCTAAAATACAGAGCAGGTTCCGCCTTGCACATAATAAAACCATGTGCAACCAAAACCCGCTTGACATCCATACTCCAAGCCCTGGGCGCCTGTTTCAAACCATAAAGGGACTTGATCAGCTTGCACACAAGGGGAACACCGTTAGGACCAAGTACCTTAAAGCCCTCAGGCTGGTGGCAGTACAGGTCCAGACCAGGTTCAAGGGGAGCATTCAGAAATGCAGTCTTGATGTCCAGCTGCCGAACAAACATCTTCCTATGAGTGATGGCAGCCAGGAGCACCCTCAGACCTGCTTAAGAAGAAACGGGGGCATATACATCATGAAAATCCAACCCAGGACGCTGCAGAAAACCACGAACCACAAAACGTGCCTTGAAGCGAATAGAACCCACAACCCCAACCTTCTTCACAAATAACCACCTGCCAGACAGGACCCTCTGTTTAGGAGGCAGTGGAGTGAGCGCCCAAGTGCCATGGGCATGTAGGGACGCCATCTCATCCTTCATAGCAAGGAGCCATTGATCCCTGTCAGGGTTGGTGGGAAGCATGGCAGCTTTGAAGGTCAGTTCAGTGGAAGTGGAAATGTATGCTCCCACGTACAAGCAGTGTACTTGTACATGAGCAGCGGGGATATCAGCAGTATCAGCAGTAACCGGTAGTATAGCCCCCAGTGCAGAACTACTGCCTGGTCGAACAGGGCCGGCCTTATTTGCCTCTATATCAACGAAGCCTGGGTCGACCGGAACACCCCAGCCATACGCAGTATCGGAACCCGACTAGTGTTCCAGATCATCACCTGCACTATCGGCAACGGCTACATCATCACATGGGCTTGACCCGAGTAATCCACCAGGGACGACTGGAGGCGTCTGAATGAACGACACCCGCGAGCCATCCGAGGTGGTCGGAGGTTGGCGACTATTAGTCAATGGACCTGATCCAGGTACCACTATGATCGAAGGCTGTCGTAATCCTAAATCTTCACCGACGAAATGTGGCGCAGAGGAGGGCCTGGCGACCCCCTGCGATTCGGCTAAGATTTTATCTGAAAGAACTGCAGAATCTCGCCCGCCCAGTGCCTTCACACACAATACAGCACCATCAGCCCCTGACCTGGGACGCAAGGTCATCCATGATCAGGGCAGCGGTCGACAATTGGGGTTAGCAAAGGGTCAAGGGAATAAACCGTAGGCACAGGCATATGTCCGTTGATAGCGGTAGGGATGCGAGAGACATACGGCGACCCGTCATAGGGAGATAGCCCAGGAATACAGTTATGATCAAACTGCTCATAGAAGAGTACATCACGACTCTCTACTACCTGGCGCAACTTAGGAACCCAAACAAAATAACCCTTACTCACCAGGGAATACCCAACCAGTCTACCAGATAACGCCCTTTCGTCCAGCTTGTTGCGCTTCTTCCCATTGACTAACGTAACGTAGCAAGGGCATCCGAACACGCGCAACATCGACACATCAGGCTGAACCCCAAAGAAAAGCTCATGAGGAGTCTTATCTCCCTGATTGGGCAAGCGATTACGAAGGTAACACGCAGCTAGGAAGGCATAGGGCCAGAAAGACTTAGTTAGCTTAGACTCCAAGTGGATGCTCCTAGCTATAGACTGTAAGACCCCATTGTACCTCTCCACAGTTGCATTCTGCTGTGCAGTGTATGCCAAAGATAACTCATGCACTGCCCCAACCGATATCAGCCAATCCTTAAACCACTTTACTATAAATTCCTTAGCCCTGTCAGACCTCAGGCACTTAAAGGCAAACCCGTGCAGTTGATTCATCCATCTGAGGATGATAGTCTGAACTGCTAAGGGAGCTTCATCCCTGGTCCTCAAGCACAACACTTCAGCATAGCCAGAGTGTTGGTCTGTGAGGCACAGAATATAAAACTCCCCACGCAGACCTCTAATATGAACTGGCCCCATGATGTCCAAGTGAAGGCGTTGGAGAGGTGCATTGATCGGAGTAGTGCTTGCTTTAGGAAAAGGGAGACGTTTGCCCTTAGCCTTTTGACAAGCATCACAAGGGATCTTAGCCAGTTTTTGGACCTGGTTGAGTGAGAGGGGTAAGTTCTTAACCATACCCTTCTTGAAAAGTCTGTGCATGGCATCATAGCCGGGGTGACCCAGCCGCCTATGCCACAGCCATTCAGGAGTGGTAGGGATAACAACTCCACCGTCCTCATCAACATCAAGTGCAAAAGCTGGGTAATTGTCAGCACCAAACGAACAGCCACTGGTGGTGTAACAAGGCCTACATGCAAACTTGTAAACACCATCACTGGAGGCAGGGAAGGACCAGAGAATAGAAGAGCCCTGAGTGGCAGTGCAACTAATACTATCAAAAGAAATCTTGCAGTGGAGAGAATGAGCCACAGCATTTACTGACAGGAGGTTCACCGGACAGTGAGGTATGTAGAGAACATTAGTTAGAATGATTGGTGTTGGTAACCAATCACTACATAACTCAATGGATCCCTTACCTACTGCCCGTTGAACCACACCATCACCAAATCGAACTGATGGCAGATTCAGTGGAACATCAAACAAAGTGAACAAAGATCTATCACCTGTGATGGACATTCCAGCTCCAGAATCCACATGCCAGACACCCTCAGACAGGCTCGGACTACACACATTTGAGAACCTAGAGGTGCAGGAGAATAGGACAGGGCTTACCTGCTACTTCTGCATAGCAAACCCATCAATTTGAGCCTGCAAGGAAGACAATTGCTTTGGAGTAAGGTGACCTGGAAGGGCCAGGTTAGCAGGCAACGGTGAAGGAAGCGTTGGTTCTGCACGACCAGGGACCCTTCGCAGGGCAGGGAACTTCGTCCAGCAACGGTCCTCCGAGTGACCATCCTTGTGGGGGCATGGTCCCCAGGTGCATTCCAGGCGCCTCTTGGTCGACCCAGAACCACCACCAGTCTTCTGCCGCCGCTGAAATGCAGCATTAGCAGGAAACTGAGGAGCGGTCCGGGACCAACCAGGATGCCTGGAATCCGACTGAGGGAGCGCTATGTTTAGAATATCTAGCTGCCTATATTCCTCTAGACAGGACCAGTACTCAACAGGTTGCTGGTTGTATATCAGGATACCATACTTAATCCGCAGCGTTTCGAACCGGGGCAGACTCGCACCTTGAACTATAATGCCCATGGCGTGACGCTGAGTCTGCGGAAACCCAGCACTGCGCAGGTCAGTGCACATACCGCGAACCCGACGAAAGAAAGCGTCAACCTGCTCATGAGTGCCCATGACCGAAGCATGATACTCCTTCAGCAAGAGAGGGACACGCGAGGCAAGGGCATCGGACTGCTGCCTCCGGATATGCAAAAAGATATCCCGAGGTGAAGCAAAGTCCCTATACACCTTGACTAGGGCATCCGTCATGTTGGCAAGCATCATGGATAAGATCATGAACTCTTGGCGGGGTAGGGTAAGCGCACTGAAACCCAACAGTGCAGGATCGACACTAGACTCACCATGAGAGGCCGAAGTTCCAGCAGCAGGAGGAGCACACCAAGGAGCTAAAGACTCACGAATCGCCAGGAAATACTCAGCAGCAAGACCAGCGTCATAAGTTCCTGATGAGATCTAGGGAACGCGCAACACGCACAATGAGCTCGAAATCAGGACGAACAGGACAGAAAGGGAGTGGCACCTTAACAAACTGGTAACCTCGCAGGTCACTGTTCCTACGCCCAACCCCTCCAGAGGTCACACCATTAGCAGGAGGGTAGTTAATCCCTGGCATAACAGGTCCCAGAAAAGCCCGACACTCTAGACCTAGCTCAGAATAAGCCATCACACGCCTAGGCCTAGGGCGACCCTTGCTATCAACCATAGCCTGAGTGGCAGTCATATCCAGCCTACCGTACAGAGTGCGGTCCAAGGATTCCCCAGCATGTTGAGCTTGGCGGATAAGACGGCAGTCCTGCAGGGATAGACGCAGAGGATGTCCGCCATCGAGCAGATGCTCCCAGGAGTCGCATGACAGCGAAGGAGGCACATATGGCGGAGGGCCAGGAGCAGGAGGCTGCTCCACAGGCGGAGGCGGGGGTGGAGGGGGCTCCTGCGAAGGGCCAGCAAAGGATGCGCGGCCAGCAGCAGCAGCAGAAGCCTCTCGAGCACGAATATTGTAGCCAGACAGACCTCGGTCCGGAGGCAAGGTGAAAGACGCAGACTTCTGCATCAAAGACGGCCTGGCCACCTCCGGGTGGACAGGTGGAAGGGGCGCAAGCAGAGGCGCAGAGACTGGATCAGGCTTAAACTCCGGGGAAGGCGCAAGAGCAGGTGCCGACAGAGGCTCATACACAGGAGAGACGGTAGAATTGAACACTCGAGTAGCAGTGGAAGGAGTGACTCCACCGAAGTCACCACTCATAGCACTCTGCAGATCTTCATCACCATCATCAGAGTCATCAGCATAGCCATCTGCACGGCGATGACGAGCAAGTTCTTGATAGTCGTAGTCAAAACGGGCATCAGGAGGTGGAGGCGCCCTTGCGTACTGGATAATCTGAGTGGAAGCACAGCAGAGTCGCATCAGAACGTCCTCAATCTCAGGAGAGAGACGTCGGACAGTAGCAGAAGGAGCCGTAAAGGTGGAGGATTGATTGGGGGGGGTTACTTCCACGATGGCGGAAGGACTCTCATGACCCCTAGCAGAGGCAGCTGGTGCACAGACGTCTAGCCAATCATCAAGAGGACCCGGGTCCTCCTTAGGAAGGACACGGTCGCAGCCATTGCTGATAATGACACTGCGCATCCGGCGCGTCCAAGATTCTCCATTCTTGTCGTGGAGTTTCTCAAAATTAGCGGGAGGCCCTCGCGGAAGTTGCATCGCAAAGCAGTGGTAGTAAATGAGGGACCGTATAACCTATCAGCTTGGATAACACTCCGGAGAGTGGACTTAGTGTGTGCAGCACGCCAATCTATAAATGCGGAGACGAGAATAATATTACAAAAGACAGTGGAACCATAAAGGGACACCAGCGGAGGAAAGGGGGGCGGTAGCCTGGAACCTGATCAGGGTGCAGGTTAGACAGCGCGTGTCAGAAGAACCGATGAAGCAGTCAACAGTAAGCTGACATAGTACTGTCAGGACCGATAGTTCTAAGGAAGTACATAAGTAGTCACCAAGTCATAAAACGCGTGAGAGCACCGCATTTCATGCTGACAAGCAGTAACCGGTAGTATAGCCCCCAGTGCAGAACTACTGCCTGGTTGAACAAGGCTGGCCTTATTTGCCTCTATCTCAACGAAGCCTGGGTCGACCGGAACACCCCAGCCATACGCAGTATCGGAACCCGACCAATGTTCAAGATCATCACTTGCGCTATCGGCAACGGCTACATCATCACATGGGCTTGACCCGAGTAATCCACCAGGGATGGCAGGAGGCGAAGGGATTAACAATACCTGCGAGCCATCCGAGGTGGTCGGAGGTTGGCGACTATTAGGCAATGGACCTGGTACAGGCTCCGCTATGATCTGAGACTGTCGTAATCCTAGAGCTTCGCCGACGGAACGTGGCGCAGAGGAGGGCCTGGCGACCCCCTGAGATTCGGGTAAAATCTTATCTGAAAGGACATCGGAATCCCGCCCGCCCAGTGCCTTCACACGCAATGCAGCACCATCAGCCCCTGACCTGGGACGCAAGGTCATCCCATGACCAGGGCAGCGGTCGACAATTGGGGTTAGCAAAGGGTCTAAGGAATTAACCGCAGACTCAGGCATGTGTCCGTTGATAGCGGCAGGGATGCGAGAAACATACGGAGACCCGTCATAGGGAGATAGCCCAGGAATACAGTTATAGCTAAACTGTTCATAGAAGAGTACATCACGACTCTCTACTACCTGGCGCAACTTAGGAACCCAAACAAAATAACCCTTACTCACCAGGGAATACCCAACTAGTCTACCAGATAACACCCTTTCGTCTAGCTTGTTGCGCTTTTTCCCATTGACTAACGTGACGTAGCAAGGGCAACCAAACACACGCAACAACGACACATCAGGCACGACCCCAAAAAACAGCTCGTAGGGAGTCTTGTCTCCCTGATTGGGCAGCCGATTACGAAAGTAACAAGCAGCTAGGAAGGCATAGGGCCAGAAAGACTTAGCTAGTTTAGACTCCAGGTGGATGCTTCTAGCTACAGACTGCAAGACCCCATTGTACCTCTCCACAGTCGCATTCTGCTGTGCAGTGTATGCCAACGATAACTCATGCACTGCCCCAACCGATGACAGCCAATCCTCGAACCACTTAACAATAAACTCCTTAGCCCTGTCAGACCTCAGACACTTAAAGGCAAACCCATGCAGCTGATTCATCCATCTGAGGATGATAGTTTGGACTGCTAAGGGAGCTTCATCCTTGGTCCTCAAGCACAATACCTCAGCATAGCCAGAGTATTGGTCTGTGAGGCACAAAATATAAAACTCCCCACGCAGGCCCCTAATATGAACCGGTCCCATGATGTCTAAGTGAAGGCGTTGGAGAGGTGCACGGATCTTAGTGGTGCTTTCTTTAGGAAAAGGGAGACGTTTGCCCTTAGCCTTCTGACAAGCATCACATGGGATCTTAGCCAGCTTCTGCACCTGACTGAGAGAGAGGGGTAAGTTCTTAACCATACCTTTCCTGACAAGTCTGCGCATGGCATCATAGCCGGGGTGACCCAACCGCCTATGCCACAGCCATGCAGGAGTGGTAGGGATAACAACTCCACCGTCCTCATCAACATCAAGAGCAAAAGCTGGATAATTTTCAGCAACCCTCAAACAGCCACGGGTGGTGCCACAAGGCCTATATGCAAACTTGTAAACACCATCACTGGAGGCAGGGAAAGACCAGAGAACAGTAGAGCCCTGAGTGGCAGTGCAACTAAGACTATCAAAAGAAACCTGGCAGTGATGAGAATGAGCCACAGCATTTACTGACAGGAGGTTCACCGGACAGTGAGGTATGTAGAGAACATTAGTTAGAGTGATCGATGTTGGTAACCAATCACTACATAACACAATGGATCCCATACCCTCTGACCGTTGAACCACCCCATCACCAAATCGAACTGCAGGACAATTTGCAGAAGCCTCATACATAGTGAACAAAGACTTATCACCTGTGATGGACATTCCAGCTCCAGAGTCCACATGCCAGACACCCTCAGATAGGCTTGGGCTACACACATTAGAGAACTTAGCTGTGCAAGAGAATAGGACAGAGCGTACCTCCTAGTTCTTGGACATGGCATACCCGTCAATCTGAGCCTGCAAGGAGGACATCTGCTTACGAGTCAGCGAACCTGGAAGGGCCAAGGCAATGGGCACGGGTTCACTGCCCGGTGCACCAGCCTTGGTCTTTCGCAGGTGCGGATGCTTCGTCCAGCAGCGTTCCTCCGAGTGGGTCATTTTGGAAGGACAGGGGCCCCAAGTGCAATCCAGGCGTCTCTTGACAGCCCCGGAACCCTGAGCACCAGGCCCCCGGCCACGCTGGAAAGCAGCATTGGCAGGGACATGGGGAGGGTCGCGGGACCAACCAGGATGCCTGGGATCCGACTTGGGGAGCGACACATTCAAGAAATATAACGACCTATATGCTGCAAGACAGGTCCAGTAATCAACAGGCAGGTTCTGATACAGCAACGTAGCAAAGTGGAGCCGCAGAGAGTCGAAGCGAGTGTGAGTGATACCCTGAACAATAGTGGTCATGGCATGACGCTGAGTCTGTGGATACCCAGCACTGCGGAGGTCAGTGCACAAACCGCGGACCTTGCGAAAGAAATCATCCACACGCTCAGAAGGGTCCATGGACGCACGTTGAAGCTCGACGAGCATGAGAGGGACACGAGCGGCAAGGGCATCAGACTGCTGCCTCCGGATATGCAAAAAGATGTCCCGAGGAGGGGCAAAGTCCTGATACACCTTGACCATCGATTCCGTCATGTTCGCAAGCATCATGGTGAGACACATGAACTCCTGACGGTCCAGGGGCAGAGCACTAAAACCCAACAGTGCAGGATCTACACGAGACTCACCATGAGAGGCCGAAGTTCCAGCAGCAGGAGCAGGGGTGAGAGCTGCCAAAGACCTTCGAACAGACAGAAAATACTAGCCGCAAGACCAGCGTCATACGCGCGCTGGTCATCTATGTTCCTAACCCCAGGCAGGGACCGCGCAAAACTCACTACCAGCTCGAAATCAGGCTCTACAGGACAGAGAGGACGGGGAACCTTCAACCACTGGTAACCCTTCAGATCATTGTTCCTACGCCCCACACCACCAAACGTAACCCCATTAGCAGGCGGATATCTAATCCCCTCCGGAACAGGCCCTAGAAAGGACCGGCACTTGAGACCTAGCTCAGTGAATGCCATCACACGTCGAACACGACCCTTGAGATCAACATTGGCCTGAGTGGCCTTATAATCCAGCCTACCGTACAAGATGCCATCCAGAGATCCAAGCTCGGATTGAGCTCGGCGGACAAGACGGAAGTCCCGCAGCAGTAGCACAGGAGGAGGTCCACCAGAGAGCAGATGCTCCCAAGAATCGCGAGACCGCGAAGTCAAGACTGGAGGGGGTGGGGGCCCTGGAGGGGGCAGATCCACAGGCGGGGGAGGAGGGGGCTCCATTGAGGTGCCAGCAGCAGATGTGCGGGAAGCCGTGGCAGCAGCTTCTCGAGCACGAGTGTTGTAGCCAGAAAGACCTCGCTCCAGAGGGTTGGTGGTGGTGCAGGACGCAGAGCGTTGCAGCAAAGACGGCTTGGCCACCTCCGGGTGGACCGGTGGAAGAGGCCCAAGCAGAGGTGCATGCAGAGGCGCTGGCGTAGGTGCAGGCTCATACACTGGCGAAACAGGAGAAATCTCAAAGACTCGAGTAGCAGTAGTCGGAGTCGCTCCACCGAAGTCGCCACTCTTAGCACTCTGCAAATCCTCAGAGTCTGAACGGTTGGCATCACAGTAGTCCCTGAAGTCCTGCTCATCTTTAGTCAGGTAATCGTCAGACTGGCAGCCACCCCAGAACTGGGCATTCGGCGGCACAGGACCCGAAGAATACTTGATGGACTGTGTCTGGACACAGCAAAGATTCATTAGAACGTCCTCAACCTCAGCAGAGAGGCGTTGGACAAAAGGAGAAGGAGTCGGAAAGATGGAGGTATGACTGGGGGGGGTGGCTTCCACGATGGCGGAAGGAGACTCCTCTCCGGCAGCAGAGGCCGCTGGCGCGCAATCATCAAGCCAATCAGTAGGTACCCTAAACTCCGGAGGAAGGATAAGGTCGCAGCCATTGCTAATAATGACGCTGCGCATGCCGCGCGACCAAGAAAGCCCATTGTGTTCATTGAGTTTCTCAAAGCCGGCAGCAGGCCCTCGCGGAAGTTGCATTGAATAGCAGTGGTAGTAATGACGAACCCAGTAACCTATCAGCTATAAAGCACTCCGAAGAGTGGACAGAGATGTTGCAGCGGAACAGACGCGCCAATCTATACACGGAGACGAGAAAAGCATTACAAGCACAGGAGACCCATAAAGGGGCACCAGTGGTGAAAGGGGGCGGCAGCCAGGAACCTAACAGGGTACAGGCTAGACCGGTGACGCAGCCAACAGGAAGCTGTCACTGAGTCACTCAAGGATGACACAGTCTACGGGAAGCTGTCACTACGGGAAGCTGGCACAGGACTGGGAGAGCCGATAGTTCTAAGGAAGTACAGAAGTAGTCACCAAGTCATAAAACGCGTGAGAGCACCGCAATTCATGCTGACAAAGAGAGCAAATCGTCCCGGATAATAAAGCTCCAAGTTAAAGACGGCGGGGGGAAATGACTGCGTGAGCTTGTTACAAAGTCATGACTGCAAGAGCACTCCAAGTTCTTCTTGATGGTGGTGGTGGGTGGTGGTGGGTTGTACTCCAGAAAAGGTGGTGGTGGTGGGTGGGCGGGGTGTGGTGGAAGGGGGACATGAGGCCGTTGAAATGTAGGTTGTACTCTAGAAACGCACGGGGGAAAATGAGTAAATGACTGCGTGAGCTTGTTACAAAGTCATGACTGCATCTTTAAGAGCACTCAAAGTTTTAATTGAAAGACGCAAGGAAGCAGAAAAAGGGTGTGTGTCCCAGGAGTTTACAAACAAGTTTGAACATCTATCCCTAGAAAACCCAAGGGCTGACCCCCACCAACGCACACGCCACCACCACCCTTAAATCTAAATATGAGGCACGGCTTGGGAATTATATATGGATTCTTGTTATCTACACTAAGGCGCACGCAATGGCATCCTCAGAATTCCCAAATAGGACATGTAATGCTCACCCATACTACCCATTCACCCATCCATACCCACCCATCCATACCACCCATACACACAAAAATTATCCACACATACACCCACCCATATATACACCCACCCGGGTCTTAAGTGGTGCCAATGAACAGCCAATCTCAATGGTGGTCTCAGAATATTATTTGGAGGTCTGAGTAAAAAGATAGCAAACAACCTGAGGAGGGCTGACCCCCCCCCCCCACCCCCACCCCCACCCACCCCCACCCACACCCACACCCACACCCACACCCACACACTCTCACACTCACACTCACACACCACCACCACCACCACCACATACACACACAGTGAGGTGCTCAGAATGACCTGAAATGGCTCAAAACATCGCTATAAAAAAATGAATCATGCCATTACAGCCCCATTCTCATAATTAATCGATCGGTAAAAGCAAACAATTTGGAGGCCTGGGCACCTCCTCATGTCCCATAAGATGTTGAAGGAGCACGCTACATGCACCATGCCCAGGGTACTTCCATTAAACAAATTGGCCAGCGCTTTAGCGCACTTGAAAAAAACAAAACTGCGCTTTGTAGTGCAAAAAGCGCAAAAATTGCTTGCTGCGCCCACAGGGGGTTGCAAAAAACTGTGCGAAACGCGCAGTGGGGCTCAAAAAGGCAGCGCGCCAGCGCGCAAAAGCGCGCACCCAAGTACCCTGGCCCTAACAAAAGCACTCAGTGCAAGGGTGGTTAAGGTGTCTAAACGTCAAGTAAGGCCATATCTGGCTTCTGGCTTGGTCTCCTCCTAGGCACAATACACTTCACTAAGAAAGGAGAGAGGGGAAGCATTTAGCGCTTGCCCTTCTTCTTCCTCTCAACCTTTTCCACAATAGCCTTAATGGAGGCGGGGGAAATCTGCGGGCGCAAGTTGGAATGGGTTGGGTGTGAGCCTGTGCTTGGTGACAGTAGTAGTGGTAATGGAAGTGGTGGTGGTAGTGGTGGCAGTAGTAGTGGTGGTGGGAGTGGTGGTGGTAGAAGTGGTGAGAGTAGTAGTGGTAGTGAGAGAAGTAGTGGTAGTGAGAGAAGTGTTGGTGTTGGTGTTGGTGTTGGTGTTGGTGTTGGTGTTGGTGTTGGTGTTGGTGTTGGTGTTGGTTGGCGTTGGTGTTGGTGTTGGTGTTGGTGTTGGTGTTGGTGTTTGGTGTTGGTGTTGGTGTTGGTGTTGGTGTTGGTGTTGGGTGTTGGTGTTGGTGTTGGTGTTGGTGTGTGTGTTGGTGTTGGTGTTGGTGTTGGTGTTGGTGTTGGTGTTGGTGTTGGTGTTTGTGTTGGTGTTGGTGTTGGTGGTGGTGTTGGTGTTGGTGTTGGTGTTGGTGTTGGTGTTGGTGTTGGTGTTGTGTTGGTGTTGGTGTTGGTGTTGGTGTTGGTGTTGGTGTTGGTGTTGGTGTTGGTAGTGGTAGTGGTAGTGGTAGTGGTAGTGGTAGTGGTAGTGGTAGTGGTAGTGGTAGTGGTAGTGGTAGTGGTAGTGGTAGTGGTAGTGGTAGTGGTAGTGGTAGTGTAGGGTAGTGGTAGTGGTAGTGGTAGTGGTAGTGGTAGTGGTAGTGGTAGTGGCAGTAGTGGCAGTGGCAGTGGCAGTGGCAGTGGCAGTGGCAGTGGCAGTGGCAGTGGCAGTGGCAGTGGCAGTGGCAGTGGCAAAGGCAGTGGCAGTGGCAGTGGTAGTGGTCGTGGTGGTGGTAGTGGTAGTGGTAGTGGTAGTGGGTGTAGTGGGTGTGAAGTTTTGCAATGGATTAGGGCGTGGCGTGAGGAAGCGCTTATGCGCTGGCTTAGACACGAGCATTAAGCAGTGTTTCATCTTTGGGCTACTCATGGCAGCTTCCAGCCAGCTCCAACAGCTAGCAACTAGGAATAGCTCAAAACTTTCAGTTGCATTGAAATGACAGCAATGTCAAATTTCAGACGCACTAGCTGGCTTCGGGTTTGTCCAAAGGATAGGGAAAGGAATTGCCTAGAAGCTGGTACACATAACCCAACAAGTTCTATGCAGCGTCGCCTGCAACGCTAAAAAATGGCGAAGAGTGATCGCGAGGGAGCGACAGCGACAAGTGGCAACGGAAGCGAGTTAGTAACGAGGCCGTTGGCTGACGTGTCGGGCTTCATCACGGTCAGATGGATGGATGGATGGATGGATGGATGGATGGATGGATGGTCGGACGGACAAATGGGTAATACTGGGGGCTCCCGCCCCCCAGAAGGGGAGGCTCCGCCAAAATGAAACTGTAACAACGGATGAGCATTAGACAAGCCCCAGATTGGGCAGAACCAGTAGTATGGACAAGAGCTACGAGCACGAGCATGGCAGTTTGTGTAGGATTGGGCAAGGGCAAAGGTACAAGCGTGGTTGTGAGCATAAGCAAGTACGAGAGCAAGAGTGGGCGTAAGGATGAGCATTAGATACCCGACAGAATGCGCAGAACTAGTGGTATGGACGAAAGTCATGAGCACGAACATGGCAGTTAGTGTGGGAATGCGAAGGGGCAAGGTTACAAGCGTTGTTATGGTTATAAACACGCGCAAGTACAAGAGCGAGCGTGAGCAGAAGGATGAACATCAGGGTTGGTTAAATCAATTCATCTTTATTCGCAACCACGCACAGATTTGGGAGGGTCTGTTATATTGCTATGTCTCGTGAGGCCAAATCGATGTATGGAAACACAAATGAGTTTTCCATGTATCAATTTTGGGCACATAAGACATGGCTTGTAACAGACTATGCCAGAAATGCAGATTTTGAAGCATGCTTGAACAACAAATATGAGCATGCGATAAGCACCAGAATGGACTGAACCAATAGCACGGACAAAGGGCATGAGGACGGGCCAGTCCATAGGTATGAGCATCATGCTCATGACAGTGAGCCAGATCAAGTTATGTTCATGCCATTTAGCTGATCATTTGGGAATCGAAGTTGACAGGTCATACTCACGGTGTTCATCTCATCATCGTTCCACATGTTGCGGAACTGCAAGCAGCAAGAAAGAAGGAGTGGGTTGTCAGTGTTGATTATGATGTGTTGACGTGGGCTAAAGGGACTTTCCCAACATTAACAGGAAGGGCTAAAAAGAAAAGGCATTGATGACCTGAACCCCACATAATTGTTTTACTGACGGGGGGCCTGATGAGTTTGTGCAACAATAATGATGTGGAGTTATGATGATGATGATGATGATGATGATGATGATGATGATGATGATGATGATGATGATGATGATGATGATGACGATGATGATGATATGATGATGACGACGATGATGATGATGATGATGATGATGATATGATGATTGATGATGATGTGATGATGATGATGATGATGATGATGATGATGATGATGATGATGATGATTATGATGATGATGATGCTGATGATGATGATGATGATGATGATGCTGATGATGATGATGATGATGATGATGATGATGATGATTGATGATGATGATGATGATGGATGATGAGATGATGATGTGATGATGATGATGATGATGATGATGATGATGATGATGATGATGATGATGATGATGATGATGATGATGATGATGATGAGATGATGATGATGATGATGATGATGATGATGATGATGATGATGATGATGATGATGATGATGATGATGATGATGATGTGGAGGTATAGCTTCTATCCTTTGGCATCATCAAATTCGCATTAGTAATAGATTTAATACCGACTCCTTGGTTATCACTAAGTTCCCAGGGGTTCATTGTACTTATTAGGGATTGCTAGTCAATGTCTGTTATTTTAGAGATGGCATTACCAAATTGTCCTGGGTCAATCTTGCTCAGTGCCGTGTGGTTGCCCTCAAGAATATCAGATAATTGTTCTCTAACACCTAATATCTGAATGCAGCTTGGCCAATTGAGACCAACATTGTTTATTGCTATCTCTGGTTACTATTATAACATTCTCTAGCAAGGCTCTTTTCACAAAATCGTCGTCCTTGCGGTTAAAGATTTTATTCCAAAAGCCAATGAATTGTCTCAACCATTGAGCCCATGCAGGTGATCTATTCAGTTTTACTCACAATCTACTTCACAATCCTGGGAGAGGGATAGGCATGGGAGTCCCCCCATCAGTATTGAATGAGCTCGATGAGCACCCGGAGCTGGAGCCCCCACCAGACCCGCTAGATCCACCGGCAGACACTCCACCACCAGAACCTCCGCCAGGCTGGTTGGGCCTACTCAGCTCCAACCTCCTGAGCGCCGCCTGCGCCTGGGCCTGCGCAGCCTGTGCCTGTGACTCGGCGCCTGTAACTCGTTGCTGAAGTCCTGTAATGTGTTGCTTGTTTTCTCTCGCTGCAGTTCTAAAACGGTCTGAAAGTTGAGCTTCCTCCACGACTAAGCGCTGACTCCTATGGAGGTTGTCTGAATCCTCTAAGCACCTCCTTTGCTCTCGCGCTTCCTCCTCCAGCCTCCGCTCGCCTATCTCGCAGTCGATACTGAAAGATATATGCAAGAATCTTCGTAGCTTCCTCCAGCAATTCGGCTGCTTGACGGGTTTCAGGTATGCATCCTCTGCCCGCCTCTCCGCACGAAGCCTTGCTCGCTGATCTGAATTCGCCTGCTGCATTTCTTTAAGCAGGCGGTGCTCCTCCCATAAATCCTCCAAATCTGTGCCCGGCAACATTTCCTCCCCTCTGCGTGGCGTGGAGCGGACAGGTTAGAGATGTGCGACACGAGCATAGAATGCATCAACGAAGTTCGCTCTGCAAATTTCCGCAGATATTTACAGCTCGCTATGTTCAAATGATCACAGGTAATTGTATCAACTTAATGCCTTACCTCTCCATGGCAGCGTTCTCCCCGATTGGCATCATTTTATTAAAAATCTTGCGCCTGTTACGCCGTCCACGAAAAGTAAAGCCCATTCCCAAGCGTGTCGACTTTAATGAGGATATTTGATGGGACCTATCAAAACGATTCAAATTATTCACTCTTTTATATCGGAGGGAACTATCACTAGGCACTCCGTATGGTGATCGTTTCCTCGTTCGAAGACGAATCTCGCTCCTCCGAATCCTCCGGTACCGGTATATAAATGAATTTCAATCTGGTGAAATGTTCAACAAATCTAAGTCCGTCGCGAGGGCCAAGAGTATCTAAACCGAGCAACATGCTGCCAGAGACGAGACCATCGGTACAAGTACGGATGGTGCACGGAGGTGAATGTCTGATAGCTCCTTATCACGGTCATCAATATGCATCAATCTCGTATTTTTCTGGCGGTGGCGCCTTTCGATTATCGTCCCGACAGGACTGCGACTGGACTACTACAAATGCTGGCGTTCGCGTACGCATGGGAAATATGATATGCGTGTGACTCTATGAGACGGGAGCAATCCGAAGCAATCCGTAAATCGTCGACACGGAGTGAGTACCAGGTCCGCAGGCACTCAATCCACCCAATTCCTGTAGAATTAGGGAAATGCTTAGTTAGTTCATTTCGTGAATGAGTAATGAATAATATAAGTGGATGCTAGCTCATACTAGATTGGCGAGCCATCTCACCAGAATTTTGATTGGAACGTACTGAAGAGGCGATCCACGGTACTGACATCAGATGGCCCTCTAGGGTTGGCGAGGCATACAGTTATAGCATGAAGGAGCTAGACATAATCCCTACCTGGGGGGAGTGGTGTTGACTATTGAGTTGAAGAGGGCGTCAGCGCTCACCTTTTATAGCCCTCAACCCCTATCTTCGATATGCGATAGGAAGGTCTGGAAGAAGGCGGGCAGGAAGCTGATAACAATGGGTAGGATAGCGGTTTTGGAGGAAATTATCAACTTGGAATCTTGAAAACGACAACATCGTCAAAATTGTCTAAAAAGACTACTCTCCATTACAATGGGTAGGATAGCGGTTTGATTTTGGGAGACCTAAAAACATTGTATTTTTGTTTAGCTACCAATAGCAACTTCTAGGCAGCTCGCCTGGCATGAGACCCAGCAAAACCTGAAGCAACATAGTGCATTTTAAAGCTGCCATATTCATCTTTCCAGTATACCGTAGTTGACGTTAGGGGGCTCGGCCCCGTTGCTGTCTGAACGAGCTGCCTAGAGGCTATTGCTCGTCGCCAAAAAGAAATGCGATGGAAACATGAGTGATGTAAAATGAAATGCTTGGGCAAATAGGCATTCATACGAGACCTTTCAAGGGGCTCTTGATCAAGAGACATGACGCCGCAGTGTGACTCATCCACAAGGCCATTTGCACCGGAGCCCTGGGATCCCGCAGAATGATCATGGACGCTGGCAAGGAAGAGGACCTCCCCAGGGGGGTCCTGGGCAAACGTCTCCCTGACTGGCTACGCCCCTCCACTGTTACTGTAGAGGACTGGAAGAGAATGAGACCTGACCTCGCCGTCCTACCTGACATAGACTCTCCTACCCGTGTGGCTGATAAAGAACTCTGGGTTCTTGAGCTTGGATACTGCTCTGATACCAACCATGCTACTAAGTTTATCACTAAACACGCCCAGCATGTTGAATTAGTAAATGGCCTTAGATCGGCTGGATACCTCGTTTACTACGAAGTTATCACCGTTGGAACAACTGGTACTATTCCAAACTCTTTTTTGACTTCTATGACCACACTTGGACTTAAGAGACCGTGTGCCCTTAAACTGGCGGACAAAGTCCACTCCCACACCATCACTAGCTTTCAGAGTACTTATATAATGTTACTAGCACACAGACCGTGCCCCCCCCCCCAGGTT
This sequence comes from Chlamydomonas sp. ICE-L, assembly GCA_013435795.1. Taxonomy (NCBI): domain Eukaryota; kingdom Viridiplantae; phylum Chlorophyta; class Chlorophyceae; order Chlamydomonadales; family Chlamydomonadaceae; genus Chlamydomonas; species Chlamydomonas sp. ICE-L. The sequence continues at coordinate 941,651 of JACBWV010000252.1, forward strand.
TTGTCTTGCCAGCTGCATTGTGCTGGTGCTTCCCAACCGGGGTGAAAAACCCCCGTATTAAGCTGCGCCGGCATGATGTGGCCACGGTGCCTGCCGGTCAGGCATCGGTGGTGATTCTTTGTACTGAGGTGGCCCTACGGTGACTATAGCTAGCTCCGGCTTACGCTATGGTGTCCTTAACTTCACGTCCTGTGAATAACGGTATTACACGGATGTAACAATTTCAATTTCAATTTCAATTACGAGACCTGAAAATATGTTTAAGCTATCGGCAGCAATGTGATCACCCTCTGTTTGTGCTCAAGAGTGCAATGTAGTAGCGTGTATACTCTCCATGCTCACTCTGCCTGCAAACGGTGAGCAGCATGAAGGCTTAATATGTGTACATATATTAAACATTTATACACCACACAACCAAACCAATCCAAATAAATCCTTCCAAATCATGGGAGCTGAGAACAGCGGGAAAGATTGGATTCAGTTTATTTTAAAATAATGCTTTCTCTTTTGAATTGATTCTGTTACTACTGAAGGCGGTGAGCAGCCTTGAAGGCTGGAGCCATGTAACTAAGTTCCACGTTAAGGACGGCGGGGGGAAATGACTGAATGAGCTTTTTACTAAGCCATTACTGCAAGAGCACTCCAAGTTCTTCTTGATGGTGGTGGTGGGTGGTGGTGGGTTGTACTCCAGAAAGACTTTAAAGTGGTGGTCGGGCTCTAACACATTCACCCTGGGGTTAGGTGTGGGTGGTGGTGGGTGGTGATGGGGGAAGGTGGGTGGGCTGGGTGTGGTGGAAGGGGGACATGAGGCCGTTGAAATGTAGGTTGTACTCTAGAAACGCACGGGTGGAAATGAGTAAATGACTGCATGAGCTCGTTACAAAGTCATGACTGCAAGAGCCCTCAAAGTTCTTCTTGAAAGACGCATGGAAGCAGAAAAAAGGGGTGTGTCCCGTAAGATGTTAAGGGGCACGCTACATGCACCATACCCTGACAAAAGCACTTAGTGCAAGGGTGGGTAAGGAGGCTAAACCGTCAAGTAAGGCCATTTCTGGCTTCTGGCTTAGCCTACTTCAGTGCACACTACACTATACTAAGAAAGGAGAGAGGGGAAGCATTTAGCGCTTGCCCTTCTTCTTCTTCTCAACCTTTTCCACAATAGCCTTAGCGGAGGCGGGGGCGATCTGCGGGCGCAAGTTGGAATGGGTTAGGTGTGAGCCTGTGATTGGTAATGGCAGTGGTGGTGGTAGTGGTGGCAGTACTGTGGTGGGAGTGGGAGTAGTGGTGATAGTAGTGGTAGTGGTGGCAGTAGTGGTGAAGAGTAGTAGTGGTGACAGTAGTGGTGATAGACAAGTTGTGCAATGGATAAGGGCATGGACATCAGCGGGAGGAAGCACAGGCGCTAGACCAAACAAAATCATTCAGCACTGTTTCATTTTTGGGCTACGCGTGGCAGCTTCCAGCCAGCTCCAACAGCTTGCAACTGGGTCTATTTCAAAGCTTCAAGTAATTAAGTTGCATTGAAATGACAGCAATGTCAAATTTCAGACGCATGAGCTGGCTTCTGGTTTGTCCCAAGGATAGGGGAAAGGAGCTGCCTAGATGCTGCTTGGCCCAACAAGTTATATATGCAGCGTCGCATGCAACGCTGAAAATTGGCGGAGAGCATTTGCGTCCGAGCGACAGGTGGCAATGGAAGCGAGTTCGTTACAAGACCGTTGGCTGGCGTGCCAGGCTTCGTCTCGGGGGAGAGGTCGCACAAAAAGACTACATGGGTAACCCTGGGGGCTGCCCCCCCCCCCCCAACCCCCCCCCCCCCCCCCCCCCCCCCCCCCCCCCAAAAGGGGGGTTCCACCAGAAGTAAAACTGTGCCAACGGATGAGCATTGGAGAAGCACCAGGATGGACAGAACCATTCGAATTTACGAGCGTCATGAGGATGATCATGCCCTTAGGTCTGGGAGTGGGCAGGAGCAAGGGTACAAGCGTGGTTGTGAGCACGAGCAAGTACGAGAGTGAGAGAGGGCTTAAGGATGAGCATTAGACAAGCACCAGCATGGGCAGAACCAGTAGTGTGTAAAGAAGTCATGAGCACGAAAATGGCAGTTAGTGTGGGAGTGGGAAGGAGCAAGGGTACAAGCGTGGTTGTGAGCACAATGAAAAAGTACGAGAGCGAGAGTGGGCATGAGGATGAGCATGAGATAAGCACCAGAAAGGGCAGACCTAGTAGTATGGACAAAAGTCAGGAGCACGAACATGGCAGTTAGTGTGGGTCTGGGAAGGGGCTAAGGTACAAGCGTGGTTGTTAGCACGAGCAAGTACGTGAGAGAGAGTGGGCGTGAGGACGAGCACTAGAGAAGCACCAGAATGGGCAGAACCAGTAGAGGGTAAAGAAGTCATGAGCACAAACATGGCAGTTAGTGTGGGTGTGGGTGTGGGAAGGGGCAAGGGTACAAGGGTGGTGAACACAAGAAAGTACGAGCGCGAGAGTGGGCGGAAGGATGAACATCAGGGCTGTTCAAATCAATTTATTTTTTGTCTCTCTCGCATATTTTGAAGGGTCTGTTACATTGCTTGAAACATTGCTATGTCTCATGAGGCAAAATCGATGTATGGAAACACACACGAGTTTTCCAAGTATCAATTTGGGGCATATGAGACATAGCAGGCAGATTTTGCCAGAAATGCAAATTGTAAAGCATGCTTGAACAACAACTATCAGCATGACATAAGAACCAGAATGCACAGACAAAGGGCATGAGCACAGGCCAATCCATAGCTCTGAGCATCATCTTGATGACAGTGAGCGAGATCAAAATAAGTTAAAGCCATTAAGCTGGTCATTTGGGAATCGGAGTGGACAGGTCATACTTCATACTTCATGTTTCAACTTTTTCAGGCAAATTTGTGACATTCTCAAATAATTCTCAGACTTGCAGCAGAATGTCAGGCCAAATTTGAGGTACAAACTACAAACTATAACCTTGATTCCCAAATCATCCGCAGAATAGCTCAGGGATATACATATATATTCAGTGCTAACAGCATCATGTCCAGATACTCACGGTGTTCAGCTCATCATCGTTCCACATGTTGCGGAACTGCAAGCAGCAAGAAAGAAGGAGTGGATTGTCAGTGTTGATTACGTTGACATTCGCTGAAGGTACTTGCCCAACAGTAACAGGAAGGGCTAAAAAGAAAAGGCATTGATGAGCTGTACACCAAATAATTTTTTTACCAACAGGGGCCCTGAGTTTGTGCAACAGTGATAATTGAATTATACAATATAATTAAATCACTATCCAAATGGGATTCTGTTGACATGGGGATTTTCAGTGTTGATTCTGTTGACGTGGGGGAGATTGACAGTGTTGACTCTGTTGACGTGAGGATTGCCAGTGTTGATTCTGTTGATGTGGGGATTGTCAGTGTTGACTCTGTTGACGTTAGGATTGCCAGTGTTGATTAGTTTGACGTGGGCAAGACTGTTAGTGTTGATTCTGTTGACGTGGGGATTGTCAGTTTTGATTCTGTTGACGTGGGGATTGTCAGTGTTGATTATGATGACGCGAGGAAGACTGTTAGTGTTGATTATGTTGAGGTGGGAATTGTCAGTGTTGATTCTGTTGATGTCGGGGAGATTGTCGGTGTTGAATATTTTGATGTCGGGAAGATTGTCAGTGTTGATTCTGTTCACCTGGGGATTGTCAGTGTTAATTCTGTTGACGTGGGGTTTGTCAGTGTTGATTCTGTTTATGTCGGGATTGTCAGTGCTGAATCTGTTGATGTCGGGAAGATAGTCAGTGTTGATTCAGTTGACGTGGGTTTTGTCAGTGTTGATTCTTTTGACATGGGGAAGATTGTCAGTGTTGATTCTGTTGACATCAGGACTGTCAGTGCTGATTCTGTTGATGTGAGGATTGCCAATATTGATTCTATTGAAGTAGGGAAGATTCCGGTTCAGGCAATTGTAACTAATTGGCCAGGTCACTAAACACACATGAATGCCGGAATCTGGAAGTGTATATTTGCCCGATGAATGAAAGGATAGGGGGCGGTTGGCAAGCACTCGCCAAGATGGTGCGGTGGGTGGCAGAGGCGACAGTGGTGGGGTATCTAGTGGTTGGACACTCAGTCAGCTGCAAAAAGAATTTCAGAGAAGCCATCTTTGTGCTTGGACCCCAGCTACTTCCACATCGTAGGGATATGAACCCTTGACTCTTCGACCCCCCCCCCCCCCCCCCCCCCCACACACACACACACACACACACCACCCCCATCTGCCCACCCACCCACTTGCGCCACTCTGATACAGACACCCATTACCATCACGAACTAACTCATAAACACTGGATGCTCTCAACAGCACATGCTACAAAACAAAATTGAAGCAAAAAATCCACAGATGCAACGTGCTGCTCAAACACCCCGCCCAAGCTACATGGCCAAACCCACACATACCTTGTTCAGCTGCTTGTTATCCATAATCAGCTGTCCTCCACCCTTGCCCATGAAGAAGGGGTGGTTTCCGGAGTACACCTCGACGTTGTATGAGGGCTTGGTTCCTCCAACCTTCAACACCTCAACTCCTCCGCAGGTCACAGGGGCCTCGGGGAACCACTCGGGGTGAATGCCCTCCTTGCGCATCACAGCTCCGGTGGCGCCCTTGGCGTTGTAGCTGCTCACAGTAGAGCGCTTGACGCCCTGCAGGCGAGAGCCTCCGAAGGCGGTGGCGCGGCTACCGACGTAGACGCTAGTGGACATGGCGAAAGACCTACCAAGGGGAGAGGGGGGGATAGGGTGGGGGGGGCATTATATAGGTATTCTCGCGCAGCTACCCGTGGCTCGCTTTTGTGAGATAGATTGCAGTAATAGGGGCTACGGGCAGAACAGTGGCTATTTATCGCAGGTCTGCATACAGCCTGCGATTTGGAGGCTCGAAGATAGCGACGACACTACAAGGATGATTTTGCGTGATAACTGTGCTAGACAAAGCACGTTGGGCACTTGCAAACGAGCTGGGTCAGGAAGATGACCGAAGATAAGAATAGGATAGCATGGACAGTGGCCGCAGAAGGGTAACCTACTCACTTAATAAGTCGCTTCAAAGCTGTAAGAACTACTCTTACTGTTACAACGCGAAGAAATGAACGTGAGGAGGCATTTGTCTCAGTGCGACTCTGAGGCCTTCTGGCCAGGCAGTACACCAGCGTACTGCAGACCGAGACCAGCACATGCAGTGTCTCACATCGCAGTCTCTGACTGCTGACTGCTGACTGCCTCTCATTGGCTTGCCACGTATGCCGGAATGTATGGCTGACTTGTGAGCTCGTTGTGCCCCAATTATCATATTATATTGGCCGAGAAGTTCGAGCTACTGAAACTGGAAAGAACGCACGAATGTATTTGTATTAAATTGGGCGCTACTAGCAAGACTATACGTTCTTTCTTCCTTTTTGACCTGCAAATATTGCAAAGGCACGGCCAACAGCTGCTTGATTGATCAAGGGATGAGACGCAGTTTGTGTGTTGGGATCAAAGCCCGAAGTCGTGCTAGGAGAGATAACATTACTACTCCACCAGAGACTGTGGAAATTCAACTTGACGTTAAATCATCAGCATCCTTGGAAAGTCTGGTGGCTGTAGCTCTGGTGAAACAACTTATCTTTTCTCGAGGCTTGCTCCCAGGAAGCTTTGACCAACTGGAAGAATTTTACCAGGTGAATATTGACTTCCAGAGCTTCCATAGATAGATTCATGGATTTATGATTAAGGTTATGCTGAAGACCCGATACTACCCTGCTGTGTCAGGACGCCTCGAGCAAGAGACAAGCACTATCAACGAAATTCATCAGTCAAAATCGATATCAGATGGATTCGACGACATAAAAAATCAGTGTCACAAGTCAGCCTGAATGGCAGCCTCATCCGATCATTTCCTTTTGAATCAGTCACCACCAAGTGCTCGCTGCAGGTACAAGTCACCATGCACATAGAGCACTTCAGTACATAACATAAGTCGCTTTTGAATGGACAGGTCAAACATTGCTTGCCCTTTACACGTTTCCGGATGATCTTTTCAGGTTTTCGACTCAAGTTTGAAGCGAAATTCGAGAGGCAAAGTTATTAGACCCCCTGCAGCTTGTCGGCGGCTGTCTAAGGTAAAAGCAAGATATGCAAGTTTGCAAATTTCAAAATCATAGTTGCGCGGGATTTTCACAGACACAGATTCAATATGGGCAGAGATTTCTGCCCTGTGTGGAGCTAGTTTCATCTGCGGGAATAGCCTTTCAAAAGAACTGGGGAGCCTGCAATTGTTTGTAAATACTGAGACACGACTATGCATTGCTGACTCCCTCTCCCCACCCCCACCACTGGAACCTTATCCCGACCCAGTTCTTTCTGAGTGCAAATCAGGTCCTGCAAGATACAACACACTTCTCAGGGACTGCTAATCCGATCGCCATCTTGATTGGGCCTTCACCCAACAGACCTAAGGTACACAGTCTGAAGTTCCAATAGACAGGTGTTCTCACATAAGTGAAAGCATGGTGTATTGGCGTGGTGTACAATTCTGGATTTTGATTAGTATGTGGATATATGACATCTCAGGCTGTAACAGGAGACAAGTTTCCAAACGCGTTCATGCGAGCCATTCATACGTGTAGCTGAGGTGCAGTGTATATTTTCAGCCATATAGTGGTGACTCTTTATCACGTTCATATATGAACATGATCACATATTTGCAGTTTGAAGAGCAAAGTTTGTCTCATATGTATTCGTATATGCAGGTGATGAACTTGGTCTTGGCCCTTTCAGCAAATGCTTGTGTACGATACATAATTCACATCCTAGGATGCTCACTAAGGCCCAAAAGGCACACCACATGCTCCGTAGGCGATGCCATACTATGGAGATATACAATATTGATATTCTCACCCACCTGTTTGATTCTCTTGTACAACCTATCCTGAATTTTGGCTGTGAGGTGTGGGCTCCTTCTATTCTGAACAACACACTTATCTCAAATGACCATGCTTGTGAGAAATGGCATAGAGGTATACAAATGTTGGGTGTTTGCCAATCTACTACATCTGATCGCAGCCAACAGCAATGATGAGAATTCCCTTTACATCTGCCTTACATAAGCAGGATCAGATTCGTTCTATAGCACAGTTTAGAATGGGTTCCCATTGGCTGAACACAGAAAGAATGAGGGTGGTGGATAGAGCACACATCCCTCGCTCAATGAGACACTGTCAAATGTGTGGGTTCCAAAAACCTGAGGATGAAATGCATATGTTTGAGTGCCCTTTTTATAATGATATTCGCCTTCGCTACCAGAAGCTGTTTACAGATATGTATAGGCATGTCCATGAGGATACCGACTTAACCGTATGGAATGTGGAATTCTGCGATTCCACATTCAGAACCTTTATGAATGGAAAAGGCACTAAGTCTTTTTGGAGCAACCTAGCCGACCATCTTTCTACTTGTAGAAGAGCAAGACAGGAAGCCCTGGACTGCTTAGTGGCACCGTGATTTATTATCCCTTTTTTTCTTCTTGTGACTTCTCATTTGTTAGCTTCTTACCTCCGCCACTGTAAGTGGTTGAGATCTGGGTCCTGCTCTAGGGGGTTTAATACCTACGCCACCAAAACGGTGGTTGGGAGTTTGGTTTGTTTGTCCTCGACACACCCCTGATGCAATGGGGTTTTTTGCTTTGTGGGTGCTTTTTCTTTTTGTTTAAAGCACAGAGTCTCATACACCCTCGCGGTGTCAAGTAGACTTTAACATGTAATGTAATGTAATCAAGTATCGCACAGTCTGTGGCAGCAGCCCACACCACTCAAGCGTTTTTTAGTCTATACAGCTGATTGCCGCAGGGATCAGCGGACTCAACACAAGAAAATAATGAGCAGTATATTCTAACTTTTCTAATACTCCTTGTATGTATGTATGTTACAGTCCAGGTGTAGGCCAAATAGGCCAAAGGGACTTGCCCAACTGTGATAGGAAGGGCTTAAAAAGAAAAAGCATTGATGAGCTGGACCCCAAACAATCATTTTACCAACGGGGGCCCTGAGTTTGTGCCACAGTGATAATTTAATTCTACCTTTTTTTACTTCTAACAAATGGACCATGTGCAGGAGGTTTACTTCCTTTCTTTCCTTGGGCCACGGAACTCGGCGGCGGTAGTTGCGGATGAGGACCAAGAAGTAGGATCTTTAGCAGCTGGTAAGCAGCAGCAAGACTGTGTGCGCAAAGTGCTGAGAGGGCTACTCTTGGCACGTGACAGGATAAGTGCATGGGATTCTCTTCTGCCAGGTGAGCAGCAGTGATCAAGAATGCCTAAGTGAGTGTTTGCATCCACATATTATCTCTATGTTTTTGGCGGAGCCCCCCCCCTTCTGGGAGGCTGGATCCCCCAGGGTTACTCATTTGTCCGTTTGACCGTCCGATCGACCGACCAACCAAAAAATTGAAGCCTGACACGTCAGCCAACTGTCTCATAACTAACTGGCTTCAGTCAGCTCCATCGTTGCCACCTGTCGTTCCGTTGCCAACACACTCCGCCAATTTTCCGCGTCCCTTGCGACGCTGCATAGGACTTGATTCCAATATGAATGTATGATTGATCTGCGCCATCGCTAGGTAACCAACTTTGGAATTGAAATGAATTTTTGTGCTGCTCTGCCTGATTTTTTTGCTCCTCTGGCCGAAGGAAAAAGCAAGCTCTACGTCATGGCAAACACTGCCAAGGATGACGAGGTTATGCCAGGAAAAAATGAAGGATTGAAGAGGAGATTCATCCCCAAACAAGGAGGGATTACGCAGCAGCGGAAACGACCACTGGAGGTACAGTACATATTGGTTGAGCAAGTCCCTTTAGCCTATTTGGCTACCCCTGGACTGTAACACCATAAACATTGGCGTCTCACCTGCTGGTTCGACTCTTGATATCTTTAACCAAGGTGTGTGGTGTGAATAATAATGTGAATAAAAATGAAATATTGAAGAAGAAAAAAGTGATTTGTTCGCATTTACATTTTCCTGGTAATAATGTTCTTTACTGCCTAAGACGGCCAGCAGCCAAATTGCTGGCTGAAAGTATGTAACCAAGTTCAAGTTCAAGTGCGAATAATAATGCCGTTGTATAACGCAGGTGCACATTAACATTGTTCTCGGCGGGAGCAAAGTCAACTTGCCAGTCATCGACCAGAGAAACTCATCCGTGTCACAGTGGTAAGCACTCTTGTATGTATGTATGTATGTATGTATGTATGTATGTATGTATGTATGTATACATAAATGAATATAACGCCTTATTGCGAGGCATGAGGTTCAGGGGGCCAGCCCGTTTGCTTTCACTGGAGCCAACCACCAATAGGGGGGGAGGAGGGGGGGGGGGGGGGGGGGGGGGGGGGGGGGGGGGGGGCTATCATCCCCCTGGAGGAGGATTTGGGGCCTTTTCCATGTGTCTTATGCACGCGGTAATGAACTGGAAGGAGACAGTGGCATGGGTGTGAAGTTTTGTGCAGAGCTTGAGGGCGGCTACTTTGGAGATACTTAAGCGGGTGAGGTTGGGAAGTGCATTGGTGGGTATGGTCCCTGTGGTACCCAATGTAACTACTGAGTATATCACTTTATACCCCTGATCTTTCAGTGCCTGTGGTAGGGACTTGTGCTGATTCCCCTTTTCCACGTATTTGACCTAGTGGTTGGTGTCAGAGCATTAGCTGATGTCAACTATGTGGATGGGACATGAGGTGGGATTGGGTTTTTTGATTGGGTTTTTGATTGGGTTTGTTGATCCGGGGTCAAAAGAGGAGGTCTGGTCTGAGTTTGTCCCAGGTGGGTTGGGCCATGTTAGGGGGTTTCAGCCACGAGGGCGGCCTGTTCCCTAGTACCCCACTGGGGAGGTCCTCCAGCTTGCCAGCGTCCATATACATGAGTTTCCCCCCTTGATCCCCTTTGGACACTGCTTTCTATATTAATTTTACTGCAAGGTTGTGCCAATTAATATACATCCCAGTAAAGGTTGGGTGCTTGCAGCCCGCCAGCATGTGACTAGCCCCATCTTGACTTGCGTGACAGGTGGAGCAGGTGTCTGACGAGGGTTGGTGGGGGCTACTGCTATTTGGCATTTCCATCGATAGGCCAGCTTCTTGTTCCATAGGCGGCCCCACCTAGCCTTATGGATTTGTATCTTCTGCCACCGGGGGACGGATGCCTGCTGCCAGAAGTGGTGGCTAGTATGTGGGAGGTGCTCAGGGGATGCTATGGTCCACAGTGAGGCGTATATGCCATGCATGTTGGTCTCCCCTGTTTGGATTTTGGTGGGGAGGTTAGCGTTGACCCTCCTGGTGAGGTTGGGTGTTGCTATCCTAGGGGTCAGGGTGCTGTCAGCTGCCACTGGGGGCTGGACTGATGGCCAGCTATGGTCCATGTGCGCCACCTCTCCTACATTGTCAGTGACGGAGGTATTTCTAGAGAAGTGGGCGGCTTTCTTGGCCAGCTTCTGCCTCCTCATTGCCATGGATACCGGCATGGGACCTAACCATGGCCAGAGTGGTGGGGTGCCACTTAGAATTCTGGCCAGGAGGTGTTCTCCTATAGCCTCAAGGAGTTGCTTGTGAGTGCATTCCTCGACAGAGAGGGGTTATGGATAAGTCTCCTTATGAGATGGAGACTACAAAGGCTATCAGTGTCGATGGTGATGGGGATTGTTGGGGGTGTTCGTGCTAGGGCCTGGTGGATAGCGCATAGTTCTGCTCTATCGTTGGTTCTGGTGATGTCAATACCCCCTGGGTTGAATTGATTGTAAAGCTTTGGCCCGACAATGGGGAGTATACCGCAGCGCTGAGGAGGGCCGGGCCCTCAGGCTGGTGGATCTGGCTGCTGGTGGATAGCCGCTGGCCTACATGGGGGGTGTTTTGGTAGTTGCAGGGGTAAGGTGCTGGGGAGTGGGGTGGGGAATAGGGAGTGGGAGTGGGGGGGGAGCAAGGGGGCACTCCAAGGGGCCTGGAGGATGAGTCGGAGAGCTTTGGGTGGTGGGGGGAAGGAGAGGGGGGCAGGGCCGATGGCAGGGTTGGGGATGCTTTTGTGGGAGGGATGGAGGTGGTGCATAGCTTCATTCCATGCTTGGGTAAAGGGGGTGGCTGGGCCGGGGTGGCCCAGGGGGCTGGCGATGAGGAAGAGTTGGTGCCCCTTTGTCCTTGCAATGGTTGAGGTGATTTCTCCTCCAGTCCAGATGGACGGTTGGTGGATAATGGGGGAATCGGCTAGGATAGTGTCTAGGACCTGGATCCAGGGGTGGGCGTCGTGTGTTTTGTAGGCTGTGTGCTTTGTGTGTGGGACCAAGAGGAGGGTGGGGTTGGGATGGAGTGAGTTTGGTCTGCCTTGGCACTGGTGAGTGCCCATCTGACTGCCTTCTGGGCTTCCTTGGCATCCTGCAGGCAGTGTATCACTGATGCTCCTGTCCATGGGTGAGAGTATGGGTCTGGGCTTGCCCCGACCAGGTGGTCATGAGGGTGGGGGGAAGATGGGTGGCATATTAGTGGCCCTGTTGACCTGTCTGTTTGGACCCCAAACAACGTGAGGGCTTGACGGAGGGTGGGGTGAGGAGTGGTAGGGGTGGTGTCCTTGAGACGGTGGAATAGGCTGGCTAGGTTTCCAGCAATGGACCCTTGGGAGTGTGAGCGCCCCAGACTGGGTATGGTTGCTTGTGTAGTGTTGTCTTGGTGCTGGAGTCTGTTGGCCGAGGAGGTGGGGGGGTGACCAATGCAATTGCCAGAGGGGGAGTAAAGGTATGTGGTGGTGGGGTGGATGGGTGGAGCTCCATTGGGTTGGGCATGGGGGAGGAGGCCTGTTTGGATATGATAGTGTCCAGGGGCTGGGATGTCCAAGTCAGGTTGCCTGTCCAGGGGGTTCATATGGATGAGTTGCATGAGAGTGCGGTACCCCTGGGCATTGAATTCGCCTGTCAGGGTCCACTGCCCTTGGGATCGAGCATTTGTGAGGTGGGCGTCCTTCCTAGGAGGGTAAGAGGGGTTGTTAGCTTGTGTGGTGTGCGAGGCTGTTTTATGGGCCTCTAGGAGGACGGTGGTGGCTTGGTCTCCTATGCGCTCAATCAACTCTGTTTTGGCAATGCTGATGGGTTTCCAGTGAGCCTGGGTTCGACCACATGGTAGGGGTGTCTCATGCTTGAGAGTATATCCTAGTGCTAGGTAGGATGGAAGGGGGTACGGGTGCATGGTGATGGGTCCATGCTGGACCCGCAGATGGGTGGTGGGGGTGTCCTGGATCCGTTGGACTCGGACGCCAAGTATAGCAGTGAACTCGTATTGGGATGCGTTATGAGGTGCAGGAGTTTGGGGGTTAGGCAGGGGGAGTCAGGAGCAAGGTGCCTGGTGCAGGCACGACGAAGGTCGTCAGTGCCGTTGCATTTGGTGATACCCAGCACCTTATAGGTGGCTGCATCCTTGCTGTGGCAGAAGTCTCCTTTATAGAGGTGGTAGTGGGCTACCCAGCGATCCAGGTGGGTAGGCTCTAGGGCGGTGACGACCTGGCCCCTCTGGTGTTGGTAGCCGGGGCGGGCGTCTGGGTGAAGGTTTGGCATGGGAGACAGCCATTTCCACCAGTGTCCCTGCGATTCGATCAAGGGGGCCTCAGGGGGGCTCACCATGATGGGTAGAAGAAAGAGACGGGAAGGGCCAATAACAGTGGTTATGGTTAGTTGTGGTTGCGAGTGGCTGGTTGGGATTGCGTGTGGTTGCGTGTGGTTGGGTGGGTTGGGTGGGTTGCGTGAGAGGAGGGACACTGGGGTGGAGGGTCTAGCGGCTGTGTTGGGAGGGGTGGGGTGGGGGGGTGGGGGGGGTGGGGGGGGGGATCATATGCATGGGAAGGGCCCTACGTGCCATGGGAAGGGGTTGGGAGCTGTTGAAGGTGGTATTGGGGGGTGAGACCCCGGTCGACGGGTGCTGGGCAAGATGGAGGCTGAGCCTATTGAGGGAGGTCTTCTGGTAGTGGGTGACAGTTTTTCCAAATCTCAGGGTGAGGTCAGTGGTGGTAATCAGGTGGGTGCCCGTTGGGGTGATGAGGTCCTGGTAGCTATTGATACCAAGTGGGAAGAGGGGGCTAAGCAGTCTCCAGGGGACAACAGGGTCTGGGGGGAGCTGGGAGGGGGTAATGGTATCATCCTTTAGGTGTAGTTGGAGATCAGCTTGCTGGAGCAAGAGGAGCTTCTTTGATAGCAAGGTATATCTCGTGAGGGTCTAGGGGGTGTCTGGGCGGGCTTTGGTCAGGGTGTTTGGCACGGCCAAGAAAGCCTTGGTGGTGATGCCCAGTTTCCGACTGTCATTGAGAGACCTAGTAAGGGTGGTCGTCGTTATCTGGATGAAGTCAACAAGGAGGGAGGGCACCCCTAGGCCTGCCTGGGTAGTGGGTACGTAGGCAGACAGACGCACAGGGAAAGGTGGTGGGCAGATTGCTGCACGCTTTTGCCAGGGCTGCTATGGCCCTACCTAGGGTATGAATGTCTCCAAGGCTGTAGGGGTGCCGAGTCATGGTGTATGTGATTGCCAGTTTGACACATGTCTCAACGAGGTGTATGCATTGCCTTGGGGTGGCACCCCTGGATTTGGCAGATTGCAGTATTTGGGTCCCTTTCTCTCGGATTTGGTCGAGTGCTATAAGCATTTAGGGTTGCCAGTTCAGCGTGAGGGAGATGAGTACCCCCAGGTAGAGGTAGGGCGTGTCAGGGAGTTGGTATGCGGCAAAGGTGCCCCCAGCCACTATTGTATTCTTGAGCAGATGGGACAGGGTTGTATTATTGGTAGGTTTGGAGGGGCAAGACTTGTAAAGGATACCAGTCACTACACATTTACTGTCATTTGGGGGGAGGCCTGCCCACTGACTGAAATTTCTGAACCTTCGGGCACTGTGTGGCGAGGTCCTCTACAGTGTGGGTAAGGAGTTTAAGGACTGCTGTGTCAGCAGCGTATCCTAGGCTGCCCATGCAGCGCTGGTCTTGTTGGCTACTGGTGAGGCAGGCAGCTTTGTATCCCCTGCTTCCAGGCTTGAGCCATCTGTGTAGAGGTTCAATATAGAGGATACAAAGGAGTGGGGAGAGGGTGTTAACTTGGATGGTACCCCTAAGAATATCACTTGGTGGTCCCTGGTGTCCCTCTAGGTGACATGCGTAGTGGCCTGGGTGTATATGCCTTTAATGGTGTCTGAGGTTAGTAGAGAGGCCCAGGTCATATTTAGCAATGCCATTCGAATTGAATCCTCCGGGTCGCTGGTTTGTGTCGGGAGACCCACCTCCTGGGGTGAAAGTTTTTTCACAACTAAAAAAATAAGCAAAATAGGGAGGCCCAAGTCATACAGGGTGCATAGAAGGGTCTCATGGACTCATGGTTGATCATGTTGAAAGCATTGGAGAAGTCAAAATAGCCAACTAGGAGGTCTTGTTTAGTCAGTGCTGCATCTTCTATATCATTCAAGAGGTGGGCTAGTTGTCTGTGGCTACGTCTGTGTTGTCTAAATCCTTCCTGAGCTTCACTTAGGATGTTGTGGTGTTCAGCAATGCTGGCGGTTACTGCTGCGACCATACTAGGCCACAGCTTAGCCATAGTGTTGCTGAGTCCTATGGGTCTATAGCTACTAGGGGCAGTGGGCTTCCCTTTCTTGTACAACATGACAGTGTTAGATGTTTTCCAGCATTTTGGGGTATGGCCCATGATCCACATGAGGGTGAACAGATGTTGAATGGTGTTATGCCATTCCAGGGGAAGGCATTGCAGAGTTTCATTGAGGAAAGTATCAGGGCTGGATTCTTTGTTTTTTCAGCTAAATAATTTTTTCAGCTAAATTTTTTCAGCTTGATAAATGTTTTGTAAACTGAGGGCTCCATGAGGTAGGTGAGGGCCTCTAGCTGGTGTCTGAGAGGTTAAAGTGGTTTCTCTAGAGTGAAGGGGTCTAAGTCAGTGTTGGTTCATGGGCCTGGTGGGACCGTAGTGGTTTGAGGGAGGTAGTTTCCAGTGGATTTCGCCCCAGGGGGGGCTAGGATGCACCCAAAGGGCAAGCCGAGAATTTCCAGTCGTTGGGCTGTGTCAGTGCAAACTATTCCGTGGTG
Organism: Chlamydomonas sp. ICE-L; assembly: GCA_013435795.1. Taxonomy (NCBI): domain Eukaryota; kingdom Viridiplantae; phylum Chlorophyta; class Chlorophyceae; order Chlamydomonadales; family Chlamydomonadaceae; genus Chlamydomonas; species Chlamydomonas sp. ICE-L. The sequence continues at coordinate 956,789 of JACBWV010000252.1, forward strand.
GTTGGTAAGGGATTGAGGGGTGGGTTGATTTCCTAAAGATGATCCTTTGGACAGACTAAGGTTGTTTAGCTAGTCTGGCTCCGAAGGTCTCAAGGCGCTTGGTGGTGGAGTCTTTCTCGTGGGTGATTTGGATGCGGGTCAGGGTTGAGGTGGCAGATGCAAGGGCCTGGCCTATGGCTATCAAGACCTCGTCCTTGGTGGTGGCTGCCTCGATGGGCGCGTGTACTAAATTTTGGAGGGAACCAGGGCAGTTTGCTTGTATGCGAAGGTTTGTGATGTATGTGCGCAGGTCTGGTGGGCTATATCTGCCTAGGTAGTTCCGAGCGGTCCTAAGGAGGATAACAATGGTGATAAGGCGCTTATACTCCCTAACTACCGTCCTAGAGAGATAATTGCCTGGTAAAAGGGGTGGGTGGGGTGGGGTGAGGTGGGGTGGGGGGGGGTGGGTAGGGCAGGTCTTCAGGAGGATTTTGTGGGGCATGCGGATCTGTACCATTATGGTATCAGCTAGGGCGGTGATATTCAACTGTTTGAGGTGGAGGGCGTCTCTAGTGTTGGTGATGCTCAAGGGGAGTGGTCTGAGTGAAGGAGGGTTGTGGCCCTGTTGTACGCCAGGGTAATGGGTTGCGTGGCAGAGTGGAATTGCGAGGTGCGATCGGTGTGTATGACGTTTCGTGGCAGTGAGGTTTTCTTGAGGATGGGGAGGGTTGGCCGGGGGGGACCGGGAGGCGCTGGGGTGTTGGGGGAGTGGTGGAGGGGAATCCAGGTGGTGTGTTTTTTCTGAGTGAGTAGCAGGTGATCCATGTTGGCCCCTACTGATGTTGTGGATTTGTCAAAGTAGGTGCTGGGGGGTAACCAGGGTACTTCCAAGCGCGCGCTTTTGCCCGCTGGCGCGCTGCCTTTCCAGCCCCACTGCGCGTTTCGCGCAGTTTTTTGCAACCCCCTGTGGGCGCAGCAAGCATTTTTTGCGCTTTTTGCACTACAGAGCGCAGTTATTTTTTCCAAGTGCGCTAAAGCGCTGGCCAATTTGGTCAATGGAAGTACCCTGGGGGTAACGGTGGGTACATGAAGATATCGTCTATTGTACTAGAGTGAGCTAGTTGCATATGCTCATAGCAGTGGTAGCTGTGGGCCCTGATGGTGGCGGTGTTGGTGGGTGGGAGGGGCATCCGCATGCACTGGGATTGATGGTGTGCGTTCTTGTGTTGCGTGCGGGCTAGGGGGTGTCTGTCTTGGGGGTTGATGACTGCGTTCCAGTCCCCGGCTACTAGGGTGGTGTGACCCAGAGTATGGGCTGCTGTTGTGATTTTCTGGATGTGATTGTACGTGGCCTGGATATGGGAGGGTTTTGTCACCTGGCATGTAGATGCCTACAATAGACTGTGTGGGTGTCTTGGCTGCTGGTGGTGATGTGGGCTAGACTGCCTGCTAAGTGAGGGAGGACCTCGTGCTTGACGATGTTGAAGCTATACGTTTTGTGGACCATGATGATTACTCCCATTGCGCCTTGTTGGGGGAGAGAGGGTGTGTGAACGGCGAGGTCCTTACTGAGCTGACGAGCTAAGTTACCTGCCTGGTTACGTGCGAGAGGCGATTCTAGATTGCTTGCAGGGTGGTTGTATATCTGGGGGGTTGGCATGGGGTGTCCCAAGGAGGCTGCTATGGTGAAGGTAGTACTCAGGGAGTTCGGCCTTGATGTGTAGGGTGGTTTTCATGCAGAAGAGGAGCTTGGTCTCGGGGCGCATGTGGATGCAGGGACGACTACAGGGCTTTTGGGCTGTCTAGGTAGGTTGGAAATGGCTTCCCCAATTGCTCCAGACGGCACCTCTCTGCGACAGTTAAGGGTTTGCCACATATTACAGAATATGGTTGGGAGGGGTTGGGGTGCGGTGTTGAGGTTGGGGAGGGGGAGGTGCGGCAAGAGAGGGGGGCGAGTTGGGGTTGGAGTGCTGGGGGGGGGGGGGGGGATGGTGGGAAGGGGGGGGGTGAGGGGGGGAATGGGGGGGGCAGGGCGCTGGTGATGTTTGCTTGGGTATGAGTGTGTGGGGCAGGGAAGACAGTGGTGATGGCATGAGAGCGGGAGGGGTGTGGTGCATGGGGCGGGGGGGGGGGGGGTGGGGGGGGGTTCTTCTCTTATTGTGGGTGGTAGGAAACGAAGAGGGATTTGGTCTGGTTGGTCGTTTGGCTTTGTCAGCTGACGGGTGGGTGGGGCAGAGGTTGGGGATGAGTGAGGAGGGTTGCGAGGATGTGGTGATTGCGACTGGAGTTGCATCGGGGGTGGGGTGGGGCAGAGATGGGTGGGGTGTGCTTGGCAGTGGTATGGGGTGGGGTGGTTGTTCAGGGTCCTCAATCAATGGGAGCGTGGATTGTGGTTTTGATACGTGAGTGAGAGAGGGTACTTCGAATGCCAAAGTGGCAGCGCTTAGCGCACTTGAAAACAAACAAACTTGCGCTTTGTAAGGGCCACAAGCGGGCCAAAGTGCTTGCTGCGCCAAAGGGGGTTGCAAAAAACTGAGCTTAAAGCGCAGCGGGGTTGCGTCAAAAAGTCAGCGCTCAAAAGCGCAAAAGCGCGCGCTTTGAATTACCCTGGTGAGGAGGGTCCGTTGACCAGAAGGAAGGGTCTGTTGCGTCGCAGGACGCAGGCTATACAATTGATCCCGTCTCAGGCAGCAGAGCTGGGGTCCATTTGAAGTACCCTACGTGCAGTATCCAAGTGCGGGAGGTGGGGTTGGGCGGGGAGAGGAGGAGAGGGGGTTGGCCTTTGTGTGTACGTATTCCTTCCGTAGGTCCTACCTAGTGAGCCGGTTACCTGCAGTGGGTAGGACCACTGCTAGTCTAGTCGCACTCGGGCACCTCTTGGGTTGCATTTTTGCTTAGGCCTATGCATTTGCATTTGCATCCTGACTGTTTCTTTTCCCTTTTCCTTCCTTCCTGTTGTTTGATCATCTAAATGTATTCCTTGCAAATTAGTGGTAATATGCAGTAGGATGTGCAGTATCCTACTTGTCTCCCAACCCCTGCTCCCTACTCTCAGGTACCAACTTTGCTCATTCATCAGACCTCTCACCATTCATCAGAACCACCACCACCACCACCATTAATGCCACCACCACCACCACCATTGATGCCAGCCTGTTGCCTGCCGCCACCACCACCACCACTATTGATGCCAGCCTGTTGCCTGCCACCACTACCACCACCATTGATGCCAGCCTGTTGCCTACCGCCATCACCACCACCACCATTGATGCCAGCCTGTTGCCTACCACCACCACCACCACCACTATTGATGCCAGCCTGTTGCCTGCCACCACCACGCGCAGGTACCAACTTCGCTCATTCATCAGAGGTCTGAGCCGTTCCAGCGACCCAGAATGATTGAATATTCACGAGCATTTTCTCTGAAGGATGGCTTTAGCACATCTATGCTGCTCCAACAGGACCTACATTCAGCCACTCCCCTGGGATCTGCCGGCAACACTTAACTGGGCTGTTGGTGCTACCTGGCTGGCTGGGGGTGCCATTCTGTACCTCACGGCACAACTGCATCACTTCACCGCGCCTACCTTTTAATCTTTGACCCCATCCTGATTATCCTATCTTGTGCTTTTCTACCTTCGATCCCATTCCTTACCTGTACCTGGCTGGATGTGCTAGCTGGCTGTTGGTGCTAGCTGGCTGGCTTTGATCTCATGCTTTACTTGACAAAGCCAGCCAGCCTATTCCACTGCTTGGGCGTGTCAGTGGACTACATCGTGTAGTAACCTCATGTAGCACCTTGGACAGACATAGGAAGCGCAGTGGTCCCTTGTCGTGTGATGCAAATCATGGTTGACTGTAGCAGACATAGGCCAGGCAAATGTGATCAGCCCCATGCAAGATAAACCAAAACGATCAGGCAGTCAAAACAATCAGGCAGTCAAGATCACCATTGAGCCTCATGTAACGAAATAATGAGCAACTATATGCATCTGTTCCCATGCGGCGAGGTGAAAAAAAGGAAGAAAGGAACCGTGGAAGAAGGAAGAAACTGGCGAGGCTGGAGGGACATGAAAGAGGAACGAGGCTGGAGAGTGTAGGGTGAATCAGGTTTAACTGTATTGATTTAATGTATCAATTCAATTACAGACAGGCAATGCGCCAGACGTCCATTGAGAATTTTGAATAATTTGCGCAATCGCCTGAACTAAACTGCCGAGTCCACTGTTGGCCGGAAGTCGAAGAAGTGCCACGCTGGCGGAAGGAATCTGAGTTAGGGCGAGTTAGGGTCTACTCAGGGTTCAATGGGGATGCATTCCGCTGTCTTGTATCGTACCCTAACTGTATTTATGTTTAATTTTGTGTGTCCCATGTGAAGAAGGATCCACCCCCTTGGATATATAGGTTGCAGTTAGGCCCCTTTGCAAGTAATTTAATGGCATATTTCAAGGCCATCCTATTGGAAGCTGAGCCTTCTCTCCCCATGCCTCAATTGAATGTAAATAGGCTATTGACCTTACACACACGCTACTAGGCCACAACTTGGAAACAGAAAAGGGGACGGGCCAAGTTGCAAGCTTTGTTTGGCTAGCCACATGGCCTGCTTGGGGCGTGCATGGAGTACACATACATGAGAGGTAGAGCTGCCAGGTGTGCACCATGGGTCACACACTTGCCAGTGTGTGCCACATTATCCTAGCCAAGCATCCCTATTTGGGCATGCCAAGATAAGAAGTACTCATGGTGTCCATGAGGCATATCCAGACCTTCACCTCCAATATGCATGTGACCCTTATGAACCCCTCAAATATGCCATGTGGCTACCCCAACCAAACTTTCAACTTGGTCCGATGACTTCACCATTTGAAAACCACAGCCCGGCTATAAATCACCAGACGGGGTCCGACCCGAGTGCGGATCTAGCGCGGCCACCGAGCCTGGTCTTAGACATTGATAGGCTGGTAACCTCTTCCTCCACAAAGTTGGAACTGCTATTAACTGCGATTTTGCATATGGAGCCAGTCACTTTTTGTCTTCGGAGTTACGCATAGTAGCTTCCAGGCAGCTCCTTTCACCCACATTTGAGCCAAACTTGAAGCTTGCTAGTGCTCCTGAAATTTAGCGCGGCAGGCATTCCAATGCAGCTGTAATCTTTGAGCTTGGCTCAGTCGCTGGCTAATGGAGCTGATTGGAAGCTGCAACTTGTAGCTAAAAAAAGAAACAGAGGAGCCAGCCGAAAAGAAACAATGCAAGTGAGATCATTCGCATTCACTTAGGCAGGAGGATCCCAGGCCTCCAAATGTTTACTTCACCAGATCGATTAATTCTGAGAATGGGGCTGTAATGGCATGTGATTCAAGGCGATGATTTGAGCTAATTTTCAGGTCATTCTGAGCACCTCATTTTGGGGGGGGGGGGGGGGGGGTCAGCCCTCCCCAAGTTTTTTGCTATCTTTTTACTCTAACATCCAAATGACGTTCTGAGACCACCATTGAGATTGTGTTGACAAGGGCAGTTCATTGGCACAGCTGAAGACCCAGGGGGGGGGTGTATGGGTGGATAAGGTGGGTTGGAATGGGTGGATGAGTGGGTGGTATGGATGGGTGTATGGGTGGGTGAATGGGTGAGTATAGGTGAATGAATGGGTGGGTGAATGGGTGAGTATAGGTGAATGCATAGGTGGGTGGGTGGGTGGATGGGTGAATGGGTGAGTATGGGTGGTATGCCCCCCCCCCCCCCCCCCCCTACCAAAGTTGAGTTGGGTGGGACTAGCCTCAAGGGGAAGTGTAGCTGAACCATGCTGAGAAAACTGTACCGCTACCATTTTGTTATAAATAATGAGAACTCCAGTTTCTGGCCACCCCTATGAAGGCAAAGGGTGACTACGGTACTTGGGCAACCAAAGGGGGGGCAGAACTGAATTTTGACTATCATACAATCCCTGTTTGGGAATTCTGAGGATGCCATTGTGTGCACCATGATGTAAACAGTCAAACTCCCCATCTAATTTCAAGAAGTGCCTCTTCTTTCTATTTACTCCTGACTGAGGGTCTAACTTGACTCCATGCTGGCATTGATGTACTGCCCACGATTGGCCAAGTTATCCAGAGTCAGCTGGACCTGGGAACAACAAGAACCTAGGGGAGATGGAGGTGGACCAGGAATACAGGGTGCTTGAATGGCAACATCGACTTATGTACACCACAGCGGATGCTGCCACTGGGGTTTATGAGCGACGCGTCTCAAATTGAGCGTCTTGGTGCGACCCCAGTGCGACGCGCTGCTCCCCCGATCCCCCAGGGGCTTCGCGCTTCGCTCTATACCGAGCAACACCACAATCCTGAAATCAGACATGTATTGCAACTTTTGTTACAGCAACCGGACGTACAGAAAGCTTAAATACAAGTCCTAGTACGCGGAAAATAAGGCGGAGAGTAGTGGCAACGGAATCGAAATACGAGTTGAGATTGCGAGTTGGCTTCAGGGGTTGACTCGGGTTGCCTTCGTGTGGTCGGACGCAAATCGCACAGCGCACATGACCGCCACTGCCTGCCCTGGGCCTGGCTGCATGCCCTTGTCAACCCTGGGCCTGGCTGGGTGCACCCATGGCTGGCTGCTGAAAACGTACAGAAACGTACTTGTACTGGAATGGATGCAAGTATCTAAGCGCCTAACGCACTGATTCCTATCTCCTTTACATCTTCTTTCACCTACTCAATTCTTCATCCCTGCAATTATGGACCCCAAGGTAAACAGCTGGCTTTCCCACCGTTTCAACTATAGAGTCGGTTCCTGCATCTCAGCCTAACTGGGGTGTTCATGTGCCTGCACAGGAGGATAATGTCGAGGTCCCTGATATGTCACAGTATGTGGCATCGGCTGGTGAGTTTGTGTTCCTTCCGAATGTGGCTGTCGAAATAGCGATCTAGTGAACTCAAATTTAATGCCAACTGCTTATCTTATTCCAGGGGGATCCAACGGGGAGGCCCCTACTGGAACTCAGCAGGTTATCGCCAAGATGCTTGTTTCCAACGCCACCGCTGGATCCATCATCGGCAAGGTGAACACCAACCTAGCTTGCGACCTGCTCGAACATCGGATTCCCACGCGGCGGCCTAGCATACGCGCCTGGGGACAGTGCGAGGGCCAAATGCAAGGGTGTTTGAACATGGGTGTTTGAACACGGGCACGTAGGCTTTGGGTGTTTGGTCATGGGCATTTGCTGGTTCCAGCCTCTGTTTCCCTGCGTCGTTAGCAATTGAAGAGTACGCAATTCTTACATTTCAAACCACGTTCGACTTATTTATGCGCTTCTTTTCCCTCCACATGTAGTCTGGCTCAAACATCGAGCAGCTCCAGCGTACCTCCGGTGCCCGAATCCAGCTCTCCCGTACTGGCGAGCTATATCCAGGTGCGCTCTCACTCCCCAAGCCCTATTGCACGTTTCTCATAAGACCATGCGCAAGCTCTTAACATAGAGACGGCGTTGCCATGCTTGGCATAATTTCTGGCTACCCATGTCCATATGGACATCTCCAATCCTCCCAAATGAGAAAAAAAAGATCTCACCCCCTGCCCCTGCCTGAAAAACCTGAGGGCTGACCCCCCCCCCCCCCCCCCCCCCCCCTTAAATATAAATACGAGGCACAACTTAAAATTATGTATGAACTCTTGGTATTTACACTATGGCGCACACAAGGGCATCTTCAGAATTCCCAAGCAGGGATTGTGTGTTGGGCAAAATTCATTTCTGCCCCCCCCCCCCCCCCCCCCCCCCCTCCCGACACACACACACACAAAGTCACACATACACTCACTCTGTCACCCACCCATTCACCCACCCACCCACGTTACCCACCCACCCCTACCCACCCATACATACCACCCATTCAACCACCCACATCAGCCACCCATACCCACCAACATAACCCACCCATTCATCCACCCATCCACCCACCCCAGTCTTAGATGGTGCCAGTGAACTTCCCCTGTCTACACAAACCCAATGGTGGTCTCAGAATGTCATTTGGAGGTCTGAGTAAAAAGATAGCAAAACATCTGAGGAGGGCTGCCCCACCACCACCACCACCACCACCACCACCACCACCACCACCACACATACACACACACACAGACCAAAATGAGGTGCTCAGAAGAGCCTGAAAATTACCTCATAAATAAAATAAAATAAAATTGCCTCATAACCTTAAATTAAATTACCTCGTAATTAATATTCAATTAAATTACCTCATAACATCGCCTAGAATCATGCCATTATAGCCCCATTCTAGGCGATGTGGAGGCTGCCCCCCCCCCCCCCCCCCCCCCCCCCCCCCTAAAAATAGGTGCTCAGAATGGCCCGAAATTTACCTCATAAATAAAATAAAATTACCTCATAACCTGTCATAACCTTAAATTAAATTACCTCGTAATTAATATTCAATTAAATTACCTCGTAACATCGCCTAGAATCATGCCATTATAGCCCCCTTTTAGGCGATGTGAGGCTGGCCCCCCCCCCCCCCCCCCTAAAAATAATGAGGTGCTCAGAATGGCCTGAAAATTACCTCATAAATAAAATAAAATAAAATTACCTCATAATTAATATTAAATGAAATCACCTCAAAGCATCGCCTAGAATCATGCCATTATAGCCCCATTCTCAGCATAAATTGATCGGCAGAAGTAAAACTACCCCCCCCCCCCACACACACACACTCACACATACCCAAAATGAGGAGCTCAGAATGACCTGGAAATGGCTCAAAACATCGCCATGAATCAAACATGAATCATGCCATTATAGCCCCATTCTCAGCATACATTGATCGGCATGAGTAAACTTCTGGAGGCTTGGGCACCTCCTGCCTCCCACAAAAATAACAAATAAGTAAACAATACATGTACAAGTAACACAATACAATACAATATAAGTACAGTTAATACAATTCAAGCAATACAATACAAGTACAAGTAATAAAAATACAAGCTATGCAATACAAGTACAAGTAATACACATACAAGCAATACAATACAAGTACAAGTAATACAAATATAGCAGTACAATACAAGTACAAGTAATACACATACAAGCAATACAATACAAGTACAAGTAATACAAATATAGCAGTACAATACAAGTACATGTAATACAATACAAGTAATACAATACAAGAACATAGTAAGTGAAGAGTAACATGCAGCCCATGCAATCAAATATGGTGGGGTGGGTGGGGGTGGGGGGCTGGTGTGTGTGAGAGTCATTTCCAAACCTATGGCGAGGGCACACACACACACACACTCACACACACAAGTACAAGTGCAGAGTTACATGCAGCCCATGCAATCAAAAATGGTGGGGTGGGTGGGGGTGGGGGGGTGGTGTGTGTGTGAGTCATTTCCAAACCTATGGCGAGGGCACACACACACACACACTCACACACACAAGTACAAGTGCAGAGTTACATGCAGCCCATGCAATCAAATATGGTGGGGTGGGTGGGGGTGGGGGGCTGGTGTTTGTGTGAGTCATTTCCAAACCTATGGCGAGGGCACACATACGCACACACACACACACGTACAAGTGCAGAGTTACATGCAGCCCATGCAATCAAATATGGTGGGGTGGGTGGAAGCTCAGTGTAATTATGTGTGTCACTTCCGAACCTATGGCGGGGGCACACACACACACACACACACACTCACACACGCACGCACTCAAACACAGCCCCCCCTCCCCCCACCCACCCACCATCACCACCACCACCACACCACACACACACACACACACACATGTACACAACGCACTCACACCCAGAGCCCCACCCAGCCCCCCCACCGCCCCCACCACCACACCACACACACACATGTACAAGTACCGGGTACCTGCAGGCCCATGCATCAAAATAGGGTGGGGGGGGGGGCTGGTGTGTTGTGTGTGTTGTCACTATTCCAAACCTATGGCGGGGCGCACACAACTCACGCACTCAACCACACGCCCACCCCCCCCCACCAACACCAAACCACCTCACACAACACCACCAACCCGAACCCCATCATCACACACCAACCCCACACACACGTAACCTCGTTGCCTGCGCCCACACACACACAGACACCACCCACCAACCACCCCACCTCACCTAACCGCCCCTCCCACACACGGCGCGAAGCCGACCCCCTTCCCTCATTCGCATGCCGCCCCCACACACCCCTCACAACTCCCCGCCACACACCACGTCCACCCCACACCCCCCTCCCCCCCCCCAAGTCACATATTTGTCATGCCTCCCACCGCCCACCCAGGCACCACCCCCCCCCCCCCCCCCCACCCTCCTCCCACACCACCACACACACAAGTACATAGTTGCATGCAGCCCATGCGATCAAAAATGGCGGGTGGGGGTGGGGGCCTGGGTTCCCACGAAAACAAAACAGAATCCCGCCCACCCTGTTTACGCTCTCAAAAGAGATCTGACTGATGTGCCCGATAAAAAAACTGTATTATTCGCCACTTTGAACCACCGAATGACAGTGTTCAAATCTGAACCAAATCTGAATGACTGTTCAAATCTTAACCAAATCTGAATGACTGTGTTCAAATCTGAACCAAATCTGAATGCCTGTGTCCAAATCTGAACCAAATCTGAATGACTGTGTTCAAATCTGAATTACTGTCCAACTCTATATTACTGTGTCCAAATCTGAATTCGCCTAAGACCCTCTGGTCGTGTCCGACACTGATTTACTGTCTTTGCACCCTCTTGCTGAATGACTGTGTCTAACTCTGAATTCACCTAGGAACCTCTGATCGTGTCTTTCTGCCCTTCGGAACGCTGCACGCCGTCCTGACTTAATGACTGTGTCAAACACTGAATTACTGTATTCGCACCCTCTTGCTGAGTTACTGTGTTAAACCTGGTTAAACTCTGAATTACTGTGTCCATTCCTGAATTCATTAAGGAACCTCTGATCGTGTCCTCCTGATCTCCGGATCGCTGCACGCCGCCCTGACTTAATGACTGTGTCCAACACTGAATGACTGTATTAACACCCTCTTGCTGAATTACTGTGTCCAACTCTGAATTCACCTAGGAGCCTCTGATCGTGTCCTCCTGCTCTCCGGAACACTGCACGCGGCCCTAACTGAATGACTGTGTCAAACACTAAATGACTGTATTAACACCCTCTTGCTGAATTTCTGTATTCGCACCCTGTTGCTGAATGACTGCCCAACTCTGATTTACTGTGTCCAACTTCGAATTCGCCTAGGAACCTCTGATCGTGTCCTCCTGCTCTCCGGAACGCTGCACGCCGTCCTGACTGCCGTCTTCCTCATCCTG
>JACBWV010000252.1:973109-1020070 GCA_013435795.1 Chlamydomonas sp. ICE-L
GTGTGTTTGAGTGTCACTTCCAAGGGCGCTTCCCCGAGGGCCTTGAAGGGAACTCAAGGCGAAGTGGAGGTAAGAACCTCCCCCCCCCCCCCCCCGCCACCACAACCACCACAAATGGACCACCACCACCACTACAGATGGACCCCCCCAACCCCCACCCCCACACACACCTTACATGAGTTCCCCCCCCCCACCCCCTCCCACAGGATTCCCAGGTGAAGCTGGCCCTCTCCAGGCGCCTGTGTGGTCTCCTGATCAGCCACTAAGGCCAGACAGTGCATGATTTCATCACCAACTCCGACCCACCCCCACCCCCACCCCCCTCCCACAGGATTCCCAGGTGAAGCTGGCGCTCTCCAGGCACTTGTGTGGTCTCTTGAATGGCCACAAAGGTCAGACTGTGCAGGATTTCATCACACCCACCCACTCATGCTGTCCCAAGCCCCACGCGCATATCCCTTCCCCTCCCCACCCCCCCCCCCCACCCCCCCCCCACACACACACACACTCACACACACTCACACCACCTTGTGTTTCGTCCCCACCACCACAACGCACCTCCCTCCCACAGGATTCCCAGGTGAAGCTGGCCCTCTCCATGCGCTTGTGTGGTCCCCTGACCGGCCTCAAGGGCCAGACCGTGCAGGATTTCATCACCAAATCCAACCCACCCATCCACCCACCCCCACCCCACCCCACCCCCCTCCCACAGGATTCTCAGGTGAAGCTGGCCCTCTCCAGCCGCCTGTGCGGTCTCTTGAACGGCCACGAAGGCCAGACCGTTCTCTTAAGCACCACACGCTCACGCTGTCCCAAGCTCCACATATCCCCCCCCCACCCCCCCACCCCACACACACACCACACACACACACACACACACACACGCACGCACACAGGATTCCCAGGTGAATCTGGCCCTCTCCGGGCGCTTGTGTGGTCCCCTGATCGGCCACAAGGGCCAGACCGTGCATGATTACATCACCGACTCCGACCCACACACAACCACACACACCACATACCCCCCACACACACACCCTCCCCCCCCCCCCCCTCCCACAGGATTCCCAGGTGAAGCTGGCGCTGTCCAGGCGCTTGTGTGGTCCCCTGATCAGCCACAAAGGCCAGACCGTGCAGAATTTCATCACCGACTCCACCTCACCCGCACCCACCCACCCACCCAACACACCACCACCACCACACACCTCCCTCCCACAGGATTCCCAGGTGAAGCTGGCCCTCTCCAGGCGCTTGTGTGGTCTCTTGAACAGCCACAAAGGCCAGACCGTTCTCTTAAGCACCACACGCACACGCTCACGCTGTCCCAAGCTCCACATATGTCCCCCCCCCCCTTCCACTCACACACACACAGGATTCCCAGGTGAAGCTGGCGCTCTCCAGGCGTTTGTGTGGTCCCCTTATTGGCCACGAGGGCCAGACTGTGCATGATTTCATCACCGACTCCGACCCACCCACAACCACACACACCACATACCCCCCACACACACCACCTCCCTCCCCCCCTCCCACAGGATTCCCAGGTGAAGCTGGCCCTCTCCAGGCGCTTGTGTGGTCTCCTGATCGGCCACAAAGGCCAGACCGTGCAGGATTTCATCACCGACTCTGGAGCGAACATCAGGGTGCAGTCCTTGTCAGAGCTAACTCCCAGCGACCCAGAGCGAACCATCACAATCGCCGGAGCACGTGACCAAGTGCTGCGAGCTGTCGCCCTCGTCCTGAACACTGTAAGTGGGGATTTGGTTGGTTTAAATTTGTGTGGTGTGTGTGGGGGGGGTAAGGGGGGGGGGGGGGGGGGATTTTGTTGGTTTGGATTTGTGTGTTTGTGACTGGGGGGGGGGGGGGGGGGGGGAGATTTTCTTGGTTTGCATTTTTGTGTGTGTGTGTGGGGGGGGGGGGATTGCATCACCGACTCTGAAGCTAACATTAGAGACCAGTCCCTGTCACTGTGACCAAACCCAAGCCAGAGCTAGAGCTAGAGCTGTCTCCCAACAACTTGGGGATATATTATTTTGATACATTTTCGCCCCAGGGTTGGATTGATTGGATTGGATTTCATCACCAACTTTTGAGCGAACATCAGAGTCCAGTCCCTGTCAGAGCTGACTCCCAGCGACTAGGGGATATATTATTTTGATATATTTTCGCCCCAGGGTTGGATTGATTGGATTGGATTTCATCACCAACTTTCGAGCGAACATCTGAGTCCAGTCCCTGTCAGAGCTGACTCCCAGCTACTTGGGGATGTATTATTTTGATATATTTTCGCCCCAGGGTAGGATTGATTGGATTGGATTTCATCACCAACTTTTGAGCGGACATCCGGGTGCAGTTCCTGACAAAGCTCACTCCGAGCAACTTGTGGATAAATGATTTTAATGTATTTTCCCCCCAGGATTGGGTTGATTGGATTGGGTTGAGTGGGCCGACCCTGGAGCGAACATCAGAGTTCTGTCCCTTTCAGGGATCACTCCCAGCAACTTTTGGATACATGATTTTAATGTATTCTTCCCCCAGGTGTGGGTTGATTGGATTGGGTTGAATGGGCCGACCCTGGAGCAAACATCAGAGTTCTGTCCCTTTCAGAGATCACTCCCAGCGACTTGTGGATAAATGATTTTAACATATTTTCCCCCCAGGATTGGGGGGAATGGGTCGACTCCGGAGCTAACATCCGGGTGCAGTCCCTTTCAGAGATCACTCCCAGCAACTTGTGGATAAATGATTTTAACATATTTCCCCCCCAGGATTGGGTTGAATGGGTCGACTCGGGAGCTAACATCCGGGTGCAGTCCCTGACAGCTCACTCCCAGGGTTAGCTTGGCTTGGCCTGGCTTGGCTTGTGTATTTTAGGACACCCGATGTAGCATCTGAAGAGGCAGTTCTTGGTCCCCTGTTCTGCGGCTTTCCCCACATAGGGTTGGCTTGGCTTGGGTTTGTTAGTACACCTGACGCATGATCTGAAGAGGCAGTTCTTGGTCCCCTGTTCTGCGGCTTTCCCTACATAGGGTTGGCTTGGCTTGGGTTTGTTAGTACACCTGACGCATGATCTGAAGAGGCAGTTTTTGGTCCCCTGTTCTGCGGCTTTCCCTACATAGGGTTGGCTTGGCTTGGGTTTGTTAGTACACCTGACGCATGTTCTGAAGAGGCAGTTCTTGGTCCCCTGTTCTGCGGCTTTCCCTACATAGGGTTGGCTTGGCTTGGGTTTGTTAGTACACCTGACGCATGATCTGAAGAGACAGTTCTTGGTCCCCTGTTCTGCGGCTTTCCCTACATAGGGTTGGCTTGGCTTGGGTTCGTTAGTACACCTGACGCATGATCTGAAGAGGCAGTTCTTGGTCCCCTGTTCTGCAGCTTTCCCTACATAGGGTTGGCTTGGCTTGGGTTTGTTAGTACACCTGACGCATGATCTGACGAGACAGTTCTTGGTCCCCTGTTCTGCAGCTCTCCGTACACGAGGGGTGCGCTCCCTACATGGAGAGCACCCTACAGCTGGCTATGATCCCAATAACCCACCCAACTGTATCTCGTTAATGGTTACTAGATTGCTTGCTTGTTCAATGTTACTGATGCATGACCTGGCGAGACTATTCTTGGCCCCCTGTTCTGCATCTCTCCCTTCACAAGGGGTACGCTCCCTACATGGACAGCACTCTACAGCTGGCCAGCAGCCCAATAACCCAACATAACTTGACCTGGTTAATGATTGCTTGCACGTTCGATGTTACTGATGTATGACCTGGCGAGACTATTCTTGGCCCCCTGTTCTGCAGCTTTCCCTACACAAGGGGTACGCTCCCTACATGGGGTTGGCTTGGCTCGTGTTGGGTTTGTTAGCACACCTGATGCATGATCTGACAAGACAGTCCTTGGTCCCCTGTTCTGCATCTTTCCCTCCATGAGGGGTAAGCTCCCTGCATGGGCTTGGGTTGGCTTGGCCTGGCCTGGCTTGGGTTCCTTAGTACATCCTGATGCATGATCTGATGAGACTATTCTTGGTCCCCTGTCCTGCAGCTCTCCTTACACCAGGGGTAAGCTCCCTACATGGACAGCACCCTCCAGCTGGCTAGCATCCCAATAACCCAACACAACTGTATCTCGTTAATCGTTACGAGATTGCTTGCTTGTTCGATGTTACCGATGCATGCCCTGACGAGACTTTTCTTGGCCCCCTGTCCTGCAGCTTTCCCTACACGAGGGGTATGCTCCCTACATGGACAGCACCCTACAGCTAGCTAGCAGCCAAGGGGTGGTTCTGCCCCCCAGGAGCATGAACACCAAGTCGGCTCTCTCCAACTACCGCGCCACGTTCACCCTGTTCTTGCCTGACGAGGAAGTTGGTGCCGTACTGGGTAAAAAGGGACAGAACCTGATCGACATTCAGCAGGTGAGGGTGTGCTGGCTTGTCAATAGGCATTTCCTATGTGTCAGCGTTCCATCAAATGTAGTTAAAATGGGGTGGTATTACTACCTGCCTGACGAGGAAGTTTGTGCGGTGCTAGGTAATAAGGGACAGAACCTTATCGACATTCAGCAGGTGAGGATGTGCTGGCTTGCACTTGGTTGTATTGCTGGGTAAAAAGGGACATAACTGGGAACGGTATATAGCTGGGTACATACGGACAGAACTGGGTTTATAGCTGTGTAAAAAAGGGCAGAACCTTATCGACATTCAGCAGGTGAGCATGTGCTGGCTTGAACTTGGTTGTATTGCTGGGTAAAAAGGGACAGAGCTGGGAACGGTATATAGCTGGGTACATACGGACAGAACTGGGTTTATAGCTGTGTAAAAAAGGGCAAAACCTCATCGACATTCAGCAGGTGAGCATGTGCTGGCTTGTCAAGAAGCAATGCTGTCTGTCAAGAAGCATGTCAGTGTCTGTCACTAAGAATGTCCTATATGTAAGCGTTCCATCGCATGGACTTAAAATGGTGGGTGGGGTTACTACCTGCCTGACGAGGCATTGGTGCTGTGCTGTGGGACAAAGCTGCTGTGCTGTGCGGTATAAGGGACAGAACCTTATTGACATTCAGCAGGTGAGGAAGTGCTGGTTTATCAATGAGCAATGCTGTCTGTCAATAAGCATGCCAAAGTCTGTCAATAAGCATGCTAAAGTCTGTCAATAAACATGTCGTTGTCTGTCAATAAGCATGCCAAAGTTTGTGAATCAGCAATGCTGTCTGCCAATATGCATGTCATGTATCAGCGGTCCATCGCATGTAGTTAACATGGGATGATGTTAGTACTGACGACGAGGCGAAGCTAGGGAAGTTTCAAGCCACACCAAACCACACCATTCCACACCTAACCGCACCAAACCATTTCCGATCTGCAAAGCGTCCGTGTTACCGTCAAGATCTCAGACCGCAGCAAGATGGACCCCGACACAAACAAGCGTGAGGTAACCATTGCTGGTAACTACAACCAACCACAAGCAACCAACCAACCACCAACCACTACCAACCAACCATCTGCAGAGTGCCCGTGTTACCGTCAAGATCTCATACCGCAGCAAGATGGACCCTGACACAAACGAGCGTGAGGTGACCATTGCTGGTAACTACAACCAACCACAAGCAACCACCCGCCAACCACCAACCAACCACCAACCACTACCAACCAACCAATCATCTGCTGAGTGCCCGTGTTACCGTCAAGATCTCAGACCGCAGCAAGATCCTGACACAAACGAGCGTGAGGTGACCATTGCTGGTAACTACAACCAACCACAAGCAACCACCAGCCAACCACCAACCAACCAATCATCTGCAGAGTGCCCGTGTTACCGTCAAGATCTCAGACCGCAGCAAGATGGACCCCGACACAAACGAGCGTGAGGTAACCATTGCTGGTAACTACAGCGCTGTGAAGCTTGCTGAGGCTATGATCGGCGAGAAGCTTCAGCAGAACAAGGCGCGCAATGCGAGAGAGGAGGAGCATTCTCATTAGCGAGTCAACTTTGATCCAGTTTCTGGTTTGCGGAGCCCCCCCTTCTGGGGGGCGGGAGCCCATAGGGTTGCCCCCCGTTGTCCGTTTGACCGCAAGAAACCCTGGTCCTAGCTAGCCCCTGGCCCTGTCGTTAACCCTGGCGCTGCACTCAATTCTGGTGCCACTTGCCGCTTTGATAGCCGACACTCTCCGCCAATTTTTCTTACGAACGCTTACGACTTGACCTAGGGCTTGTTCATGTGTGTTAGTGCGATCTGTAGTCATTTTGTTACTAGTTGGGTTTCCTAAAAACTCTTAAAACGGTGTGTCGCCATTCCTTACCATGACTCGCCAGAGTGTCCTTACATAGCCCCTGAAGTCCCTCAAGCAATGCTTTATAACTTCATTAAGCATTGCAGAAGGTGCCTTTGACATAGTCACCATAGCACCAACAAATCTGTTGGACACCTGGAATGGCTGACTAAAATATATTGATGCCATTTTTGTGGTTGGGTGGCGTGTTGGTATTATATTTTGGAGCTTGTTCATATAATCATGTGCCCCACTATTATTGTGTGTCTATTATTATAGAACTTGCTGTTTGGGGCAACGTCATGTAAGGTTTTGTTTATTTATCACCGTTCCCCTTGCCGGTGCTTGTTGGAGCCAAATATAATAATCTGCGCTATAAAAATTTGACCTAGAACTTGGTTACATTGCTCGAGCTAGCAATTTGGCTACTCGCTGTCTTCGGCAAAAACAACAACGGCCACCTCCACTGCTGTTTGGACGGTGTGAGAACAATAATGGTTGCTGGATTAGGATGATGTACGTGTACGTCGCAATATTACAAATAGAACAGTCAGGGGAAAGACTCTTGAAGGTGGGCGGTCGCAAGGTGAGTTGCAGGAATGTGTAACAAACTAATAATACAAGTCAGGGTTGGAAAAGTCACATGAAAATCGTTTAGAGAGTGGGGGGTGGTCCGCAACGCTGCAGTAGAAGGAATCCTGGCCATCATCATCATCATCTACTATATACCTCAAGCGTCACGTCAGCTTGGTGCCTCTTATTTTGAAAGGATTTTCAACCCATGTTTTTCTACACCAGCGCAATCTAGGGTTCAGAAAGAAAGGCGTATCAGTTGCTACAAAAGTACACACCAATTGGAAAGGTGGATTAGGCAGTACCACTACTGACTGCAAACTTCGACCACCGCAGGCTCTAGTGTACTGAAGGGGAGGCGACGCAGATTGTCATCCCAGTCGAGGCAATTAGTTCCTACATTCCTTTCAGGGCCGACATGTTCAGAAACTGCAAGCGCAACGGAAGTATGAAAGATAGTAAGTATGCAGAATAGGGATGATATTAAATGATTAGCAAGACAATATCTTCGAGCTCACAATTTGAATGTTGTATATGACAGGATAACCTCTCGGTGTGATATAATTTGTAGGTGCTGTGATGTAGTGGTTAATAGTGGAAGATAGGTATGAGATAATGTAGTTCATAGTATAATGCCTTTCATACACCGGGGATAGGAAATTCCTTCTTGAGAAAATGAGAACTGAACCTGAGTTGGTTGATAAAGACTCAAGCATGAGACTGTTAATGCATCCTGAATACTTTGAAGGATGGAAATATGTATTAAAATGTTTTAAACAATGCGATGAGAATCGAAATAAAATAAATTATCACTGTAGCATGACCTCAGGGCCTCCGTCGGTAAAACGATTGTTTGGGGTTCAGTGCCTTTTCTTTGTATCCCCTCCTGATATCATGGCCGGCAAGTCCCTTTAGCCTATTTGGCTACCCCCTGGACTGTATACACAATTACACATACACGCCCAAACGTGTGTAAAGGGAGAATTTGTATGCAGAATCCGGCAGAATGCATGTATACATGTTAGGGTAAAGGGACTTGCTCACCCATGATAAAAAGCACTGATGAACTGAACCAAGCATGTACGGTAGTACTTATTCGAGTGAAAACAACAGTGTTTGTGTAAGCGACAGAAATACGAAGTTCCAATGGACAGCGTACCTTGGCAATCTGGCGTTGGAAATTGGTGACCACCTGTAAAAGAGTTGGGGGGTCGGGGAAGGCCTTGTATGAGAAGGACTGGTCAAGTTACGAACTTCGGGCCAGCTCTGATCTGGAAACGCATCCTGACTTTCGACACATTTATAATCGATGCCTAGAAAAGTGTAATCTACACCCACGTCAGTTTTATCTTTCTTTGTATAACTTGCAAGAGTTGGCCAGCTCGTAAAATCCTTGGCTTGGATCAAGGACCCACCAGATGCAACAAAGCCTACACTCAAACCCTGTTCTGCATTGGACCACCCAATTTCGCATCCCAAATTCCTTACATTAGTAAGCCTCAAGATCTCAGCCTCCATTTGAAGCTTGTCAGAATGGGCTTGTTGTGTGACGGCTTCTGCCTCACAATGCATGGCAAACAAATCCTGTGTATGATACAATAATATTTCAGTACAGCAGCCATGAGTTGGAAAATCCACACTTCACTTCGCCCTATGCAGTATTTTCCCTAAACAGTTTCTTCCATGTCATTTCTGATCCAAGACAATCCCACACAACAACAAAATCATGAAATCATGCAGCAGTAACATAGAGAAGTTTTTAGCAAGATATCGCCTTACTAGAAGCAAAATATCACTCCAGCAAATATATTTAACTCGGGCCCTACCTCCTCCACGGCAGCTGCATCAGCACCGGCATTCTGGTACAATTCGGTGACACCCTCCATCAATATCTGGCGCATTGTGCCTTTCACGTAGTCTGTGTATTGATTTTCTGGCTGGCTGTTATCCACAGCCTGTTGCAGATCATCTCCTTGCCCACCATCGCTGCCTCTGTTTTCTGAACACCCCTTGTTCTGAGCCTCGGGGTCTGCCTCAATGGCCATCTGATCATCATCCGCCTGGCAAAGCTCTTCCTCGTAGGCGCCAGGTTGAGTCAGAGCCCCAACGGGCAGGGGTGAGAAATTCATATCTTGGTAGTAGCTTCTGGTAGCGACGCGTCGATATTCAGACTCAGGCCTGGACAATTTCTTCGACTCTCAAACGATGATATCTTTGATATGGCTGGCTTCGAGTCAGTACAAGATTGCAGAAAGCTCCAGCAAATCTACAATAGTCGAACGAACCTTACAGACTATCAGCATGAGCCGAGGGTTTGTATCTTGGGCGGAGCCCCTAATTCGATCGAAAGTTTGAAATTCTTGGATGTACAGTGTACTGATGAGATGGACTTTTTATTTTGCGTGTAGAGCGGTACAAGTTTCAGCACTTATCAAGCTCGGCCTCCGGACAGGACATCAAAATACTTTACGACTCCGATCCGCCAGCATTTCCACGGCTAAAAAATAAATAGCGTTCATGCTTACTACCCAGGCCACCTCCCTGAGATAGCAACAGACAGAAGCAGTTATTCTCTTCCTGGATAAAAGATCCCTCATTTCAGAATAAAGTCAATAATCACATAATATCTGTATCATGAACCATGGGGGATTGTTCTCTGGAGCACGATAGCTCGTATCTCAACAATAACAACGCTGCAGATAACAGCCTGGGAATCGAAAACCTGTGTATAGACAGTAGGCTCCAGCTCAACAAGCTCGATTTCTCCAACCCCCTATTCTCGAATTCCCATACTCAACAACGACCACCTGCAGAATTCTTGCCACTTGCTCCACTGAAAATACCTGCGAAGGAGCCCAGGTGTGAAAGCTGTATAGCTACAGAAACCGAGAATTGGGAATTGAACCAGAAGGTGAGGTGACGGGCTTGATTGGAACGTTGAAACATTATGCAAATTGCTACGACCCTGCCTGAATATATATGTCTGCATGGGTTTTATCCAGAGGGGCTGATCAGGCCTGGGGCCGGGATAATAAAATGCAAACATCTGATCATCCCCCAATCACCAATGGAAACCAATCCTGTATTTTTATATTAGCTGCACCATATCCATACGTGATGAATCATGTCCAGCTAGCTGGAATGCATGAAAACACTATGTGGAACTCAAGCAAAGGTTTCTAGATGCACAATCATGATCAGGTCTGAAAAATGTTGCCGATGCTATTATCAGGTGCTCCAACTCCAGTCAGCTCTGGAAGGATCTAGGAGGGAATCCCACACTCATGAAACTGAGAAGTAGGTGAAGTACTAATGTAAAATGAATTATGATGGCATTGTGAGATGTATTGTTTTTGACTGACAGCATGCATCAGCATATACAACTGTCCATGTTACACTTGACTTGCTAGATTCTCAGACACAATAGCCAAGCACAACCAACTCATATGCCAGGGGAGCAGACAATTACCATGTGTGTCCTAAAGTAGTATGCCAGTATGCAACCAAGTAAATGATTGTAGGCGAAGACAAGAAACCTGAATATAAATTAAGATCTGACCTTAACTGTCTGAGAAACTCTAACCCTCTTCAAACCATTTCTGTCCAAGGATGAAGATCAAGGTGGAGTGTGAAATGCTACGGCGCAGCTTGCAAGATGCATCTCAGGAGCGGATTGCCTTTGAGAAGGAGATCATCAACTGGGCAAAACGAAACAACATATCCGTGCAAGATGGATCCATGCTTGTATCAGGAAAGTGATAACTTTAATTTGACAAATGGATACAGTAGCAATATGCTTATCTACCACTCAGGCGGAGCAAGGAATATAGCGCAAAGCACATAGGGTTTTAAGGTTGGGCAAGTCCATTTAGCCTATTTGGCTACCCCTGGACTGTAACAATACACAAAGGAGAACCTGCGGAGAAAGTGAAGTTCCGTGTGAATATAAACTGCCTAACTCGAATCTGCACATGAAATGATCCTCGCTAAGGGAGACCAGTGTTACCTTAGACAGCAGCAAAATTCAAAAGCAAAGGGGGGCAGATTTACTAACTGCATTGCCCAGCATACACCCTCAACAAATATCCAGAACCTATATGACTGCGGTGCATCATTGCAGGTGTCCTGACTGCTGTATCCGAGGCTCTACATGCCATCGAGAAAGAGCAATACCTGCAACAAGAGCACCATGACATTGCCAAAGAGCTTGCAGCACGGTCACTGGAGGTATGTTGATAGCTATGAAACGCTGAACTTAAATACATTTGTTGAGAGTCTTCCCCCATTCATCTGTGGTATCGGGTACCGTACATGCCTTTTTGCAGCTCATTTTGTACCCTGATGATATTGAATCCCCCCCCCCCTCCCTTGCATGTCCTTTCCTGTACCAAACTCGTTCCTGCATCATTTGAGTATCTCACATCTATTTATTTGTTCAATAATCAGGTGGCTCAGTTCCGCGAGCGTCTCTGTCGCCAGACACACGAGACAAGATCTGTCCTATCAGTCAACGCTCAGCTGATGAAGGTGAAAACATGATCCGTGTTTTGGTTGATCCGTGTAGATTGGGGGAATAACACAGCTCTGCAATCAGAACTGTGACAATTGTGGGCATCATACAATTGGAGAGAGAAGAAATTCAATTTGTCTACTGAAAACAAAAAGACAGGCAGATTTACTTCATCCATTTCATGCAAAACTTCACACGTATGGTGGCACTGGAAGAATGATGCCCCACCTTATCATGTTATCAGTACCTAGTCTCTTACTCAGACCCCTGTCCGTAGCTTTTCTTTTCGGCTACGTGCAGCAGCTTCTAGGCAGCTCCCCTGACTGGCTATGGAGCTAAACCAATTGCGACCTAGTGCACCTTGAAGCAGACACAATCAGCTGTCCAGAACTGCTGACATATTTGGGTTTAGCTGAGTGGCTGGATCAAGGAGCTGTCAAAAAGCTTCTGCTAGTAGCATAAAAAAAGCTCTGCATTGAAAAGCCCACCTTATCATGTTACCAGTCATCCTAGTACCCTACACAGCCCACTATTGAATAGCCCAGCTGCCTGAGCTTGAAATTACAAGAGAGATCAGACAACAGGGTTTGGTACTTTGGTTTGACATCTTTCTTTCATTTCTTTCATTTAAACGCATCACAAACAGACCAGCCCTGTTACTGACTCATCTAACCAAACGTATTCTCATGAATCAGGCTGTTGAAGAGATGGCCACGGAGCTCGAGTCACTTGCTCCAGTGAGTAAAATAACTGCTGGCAAGCACAGGGTGGCGCCCTTCCCAGGAAAGGTGTTTGGGAAAGAAAACTATCCTTCTGCATCTTCTAAAGCAGGACACTGATCGTGAGACATGCTTGCAAGGCAGGATAGTGATCATGAGACAAACCACTGTGCAAGGGTATCAGAGGAATTAGGGTGCAAACCTTCAAATGTGTTGTGATCAAGATATGCTGTGCCCCTAGCCAAGACGATGTTCAAGGACTCCTGACAATTTGGGAGGAAGAGCAAGGAGCAGCCTGGAAACTAGCTTGACATTCCGTAGATGACCATGTGTGTACACATATGTGAAGATTACTCGTACGTTCCCCCCAATCCCGGGCAGTTCATACCAGCCTAAATGGCTACCCATGGTCCAAGCTTATCTGGTTACCTCTGGACAATTATGAGAACTATCCTTATCAATATGATTCCCCAATCACCAAGCAGGCGTGCCATTTCAATTTTGATGCGCCCTGCTGGCCTCCTTGTTCTGTCTCTATATTTGTGAGCCTGGAGGTTGAGAATCAACTTCTAAAGGTGATATAGTATCCAAACCAGTCC
Source organism: Chlamydomonas sp. ICE-L (assembly GCA_013435795.1). Taxonomy (NCBI): domain Eukaryota; kingdom Viridiplantae; phylum Chlorophyta; class Chlorophyceae; order Chlamydomonadales; family Chlamydomonadaceae; genus Chlamydomonas; species Chlamydomonas sp. ICE-L. The sequence goes on from JACBWV010000252.1 coordinate 985,767, forward strand.
AAATGCACTACAGGCCCTACCGTTATATCGTGATGGTTCTCAGGGTGGTATAGTATCCAAACCAGCCCCAATGCAGTACATTATGCTGGTATAGTATCCAGACCAGCCCCAAGACAGTACAGTATGCTGGTATAGTATCCAAACCAGTCAACATGCAGTACAGTATGCTGGTGTAGTATCCAAACCAGTCCATATGCAGTACAGTGTCCTGGCATAGTATCCAAATCAGTCAAAATGCAGTACAGTATGCTGATATAGTATCTAAACCAGTCAACATGCAGTACAGCATGCTGGCATAGTATCCAAACCTGTCAAAATGCAGTACAATATGCTGGCTTAGTATCCAAACCAGTCCACATGCAGTGCAGTATGCTGGCATAGTATCCAAACCTATCAAAATGCAGGTCACTACAAGCTCTTCACACGTGTTTTATTGTGATTCATTGGTGATTCTGTCTCATTCAGTATGTTTCTCAAGGCGATGTAGTATCCAAACCAGTCAAATGCAGGTTAATGCAGGCCCTCAACCAGTGTTTTATTGTGATTTATTGGTGATTCTGTCTCGTTCAGTATGTTTCTCAAGGTGATGTAGTATCCAAACCAGTCAAATGCAGGTCACTGCAGGCCCTCAACCAGTGAATTATTGTGATTTATTGGTGATTCTGTCTCATTCAGTATGTTTCTCAAGGTGATGTAGTATCCAAACCAGTCAAAATGCAGGTCACTGCAGACCCTTAACCAGTGAATTATTGTGATTTATTGGTGATTCTGTCTCATTCAGTATGTTTCTCAAGGTGATGTAGTATCCAAACCAGTAAAAATGCAGGTCACTGCAGGCCCTTAACCAGTGTTTTATTGTCATACATTGGTGATTCTGTCGTATTCAGTATGGTTCTCGAGGTGATGCAGTATCCAAACCGCATGGATGACAGATACTACACTGGTTTGTAACGACTTTGTCAAGCCTCCAATTGTACAGAAAAGTAAACACTAGTCTAGTACTACAACCTAGCCCCAACATTCCGGCAAACCTAAAACATACTCACCATTAAGTTATCATCAATACATTTTCCTTGCGCATCCTAAGAAAAGGGTCTGCTAGATCATATCACATAATGCAAAGTTTGATACTATCAACCGTGGTGTCAACAATATTATGTAGCCAGTCAAGTTTAAGTGTATTTTTTGTGTGTGGGGGGGGGTGGGGTGGGGGGGGGGGGGGTCAAGAATTCATGCATTTTGCACATGGATGACAGGTTTTACATATGCCTGTACTATGTAAAACTAGTACTATAGCACAGTATATAGTACTATACACTATATATACTATTATATAGTGTATATAATAGTATAATATATAATATACACTATTACTATACTATAACTAGTAATAGTACAGTAATACCCTATACCAAATAATACTATAGTATAGGGTATTACTAAACTATTATAGACTATAGTTACTATACTATAGTCTATAATAGTAGAGTTATACGATTATACTATACTATTTAACCTGTAGTTAACTAAAGTTTAGTTAAATAGTATAGTATATAATAGTAATACCCTATACTACAGTATTATATAGCATAGGGTATTACTATACTATTAATAGTTATAGTATAGTAATAGTGTATATTATATAGTATATTATTATATATACTATATAATAGTATATATAGTGTATAGTACCATATATACTGTACTACAGCACTAGTTTTACATAGTACAGACATTTGTAAAACGTCATCATCACACCTCTCCAGTGTTGATGCAACTTCTTCTGGCATGGCCTAGACTCCAATGAACTCGTCGACTAGAGATGGTGGTGGTACTTTGGTAGGACGTTGGAAGAGGGTTGGGTGGCGCGTACTAGCCAGCATGGCTGTTCTGACGAGGTTCAAATGAGTACTCGCGACTGGTTTGAAGACGCTCGATACAGTCTACTGCCTTCACGCGGGCAGCGCAGGCGCGAGCCGTTTAGAACGGTCGATTTCGCTAATGCCTAAAGCCGCTGCATCAATCAATCAATCAACCAGCAGTCAAACCCCAAGTAACTTCAAGGCTCGAGTAGATTTCAGGACTCGACTAGAATGTACATCTGTACTGTCTGGCTTGGGCAGGTGCGCCCATGCATGATCCATGGGGCCACTGCCATGGGGCCATTTTCACAGTTCTGGATGGGTAACTTCCACTAGGGATGGGCCTGAGCTATCTACATGGTCTGGGCCTGTGCGACCCAGGTGCGACCTAGGTGCGACCCAGGGCACAAATCGCTTACTCGCGGTCGCACTTCGTGGCGACCAAGGGCCCATTTCGCCCTAAACTCGCGCACCTGAGGGTCGCACGGGGGTCGCACCTGGGTCGCACAATTGGCGACCGGTCGCACACAAAAAAGCTGCCACCCTCCCGTCTTTACGCGTATTTTTCGGGAGCTGGGTGGGAGCTGGAGGAGGAAAGAAATCTCAGTTTTTATCATTATCATATATTTACACAGAAATTTAATTATTTAAGGTTTAAGAATGAGGAGCCCAGGCCAAATGTTTACTTTTCCCTATCGATGTATTCTAAGAGTGGGGCTATGATGGTATGATTCATGGCGATGTTTTGAGCAATTTCCAGGTCATTCCGAGTGTCTCATTGGGGCGGGTGGGGTTGGGTAGGACACCCCCCTCAGGTTTTTTGCTCTCTTTTTACCCAGAGTCCAGACCTCGAAATGAAATTCTGAGACCACCATTGAGATTGATTTGACAAGGGCACTTCATTCGCATCACTTAAGAGTTAAGACCCAGGGGTGTGGGTGCATGGGTGGATAATGTGGGTGTGTATGCGAGTATGAGTGAGTATTTTGACTATCACACAATCCATGTTATGGAATTCTGAGGATGCCATTATGTGCGCCATAGTGTTAAGACCCAGCATCCATATATAATTTCAAGTCGTGCCTCTTATTTCTATTGAAGATGTGTCTGTGTGTGTGTCGCGGGGGGGGGGGGGGGGGGGGGGGGGGGGGGGGCAGCCCTCCTCAGGGTTTTTTAGGGATAGGTGTCCAAACGTTTTTTTACTCCTGGTTTTAGAAACGAGGAAGCAGGTGTGGGGGGGGGCAAAAAAAAAGGTGCTAGACCCCATCACAAAAAAGTGCTGAGGCACCCTTCTGCAGACCCCCCCCCCCCCCCCCCCTCCCCCCCGGCTCCGGAATCCACTGTACAGCCACTATCTCATCCACCACTTAGTGTTATGGTGTCTAATTAGGCTCATTTTACAGGGTTTTGAAAGGCCTATCCATTGAGGTTGGTCTCGAGACCATTGCGAATGTTTGAAGCATAGAAAATCATCATCACCAATGTGGGGCTTGGAGGGGGGGGGGGGGGGGGGGGGGGTAGGGTTTAGGTAATTAGGGTTTAGGGTTTAGGGAATTCTGATGGCGCTCTAAGTTTCCGTGGTTGCCACAAAGCAATTGTTTACAGCACTTGTCGCAGGTAGTGCCCTTGGATTTTGGATCCATCGAATAACATCAAATAGCACAAGGCACCAGAACGAAAAAGAAGTAGAGAGAGAGAGAGAGAGAGAGAGAGAGAGAGAGAGAGAGAGAGACCCTAGACCCCCCCCCCCCCCCCCCCCCCCCCCCCCCCCCCCCCCCCCCCCTCTGCCCTGGGCATAATATGGGGTGGATCCCTACCCCAATAGCATAAATGGACTGGTGTTTAGTAAGGGAACACCCTAGTTCCACTCCCATGTCATTCTGAGGGCTGTAACAAAAGTGCCTGAAAAGTACCATTTTTTTGGAAATGTCAGATTTTTTCCCCCGTTCGCCCCCGTAGCATGTCACATGGCGCATCACTCAACTGGAACGGAACCCCTTTCGACCCCTCATTTGCCAAGTTGGGTCACCGCGGGTCACCGCCGGCCGGCGCGCCGGTCACCGCACCTCATCTGGGATCTCATACCCGCCCAGACCCAGACCTTCCGTAAAAGAGGCAGCCCTCGGTTTCGTAATTTCCTTCCTACACGGCCGTTTTATGCGGATTTGAAGTTTCGACAACAGATTGCCCAGCTAGTTTCACCCGCGCCACCCTCCTTCGCAACATTAACTCACGCCTCTCTGATTCACCTCATAGATCCCCGTCTCTCTTTCCACCGATATACAAAGCCAAGAGACCAAGCTCCCAACACATTGCTGCTCAAAACCTATTTCCTCAGGTGCACGCACTCGCGCGCACCGATAGTCAGTTATTGTCGGCAGCCATTCTTAAGCTGTTCTACAGATGCACCGCGCTTTACCAACTAGCAGCCCGCGTTACAAAACACCCGCGATTCTTCAACAGCTAGATTTAGGACACCACACAGGCCAGCATTGTGAACTCGACTAGACGTCCATTGCGTACAAGGGAATAATAAAAGAAGCACAAGAAACGCCTCCATGCTCCTGAACGCCTCCATGCAACCCCACCTTCGACGACCTATAACCCGGAAACTACCGGAACGAGGGTCTATCCCACCTTCGGTCCACGCACCGTCCGTTGGACTTGTGAACCGATGTAGGTCGTCGGTGATATTGTCTGCGAGAAGCGGGAATGGCGGGGATGGTGACAAGAAACTGTCGTCACAGAGCAGGTGGGTCTTGCTCTGGACCAAACACACAGGCTACACAGACATGCACACTTCCTCTCAGAGTCTGGCACACAGCTGGCACATTGGCCCTGGCACACATAGCTCAGCAGCACATGCAAACTTGCATTACCCCTGGTAGACAATGAGACAACAACCAGCACTGAGCACTCTTGCTCTGGACCAGACACACAGGCTTCACAGGCTACTCAGACATGCACACTTCCGCTGTCATACTTACAAAACATGATACTTCACACAGTCTATATATATACGTATGTTACAGTCCAGGGGTAGGCCAATTAGACTAAAGGAACATACACTTACTCAAGCAGCTCACTAGGAAATGAAGACCTACCCCTGGCAGACAAGAACCGGCACTGAGCACGTGGGCATACACACTTGCTCGGCGCTGGCACACTGGCCCTGGCACACAGCTCAGTGGCACATGCAAACTTGCATTTTTTTTACCCCCCCCCCCCCCCCCCCCCCCACCCACCCACCCACCCACCCACCCACCCACACCCCCCCACACCCACCCCTCACCCCCCCCCCACACCCCCACACCCACCATCTAACCCACCCACCCATACAGCTCAGCGGCACATGCAAACTTGGCACAGACATATACCGATATGCGCACTTGGCACTAAGCACATGGGCATGCCAGGGCTTTACCGATATGCACACTTGGCACTAAGCACATGGGCATGCCAGGGCTTTACCGATATGCACACTTGGCACTAAGCACATGGGCATGCCAGGGCTTTACCGATATGCACACTTGGCACTAAGCACATGGGCATGCCAGGGCTTTACCGATATGCACACTTGGCACTAAGCACATGGGCATGCCAGGGCTTTACCGATATGCACACTTGGCACTAAGCACATGGGCATGCCAGGGCTTTACCGATATGCACACTTGGCACTAAGCACATGGGCATGCCAGGGCTTTACTGATATACACACTTGGCACTAAGCACATGGGCATGCCAGGGCTTTACCGATATGCACACTTGGCACTAAGCACATGGGCATGCCAGGGCTTTACTGATATGCACACTTGGCACTAAGCACATGGGCATGCCAGGGCTTTACCGATATGCACACTTGGCACTAAGCACATGGGCATGCCAGGGCTTTACTGATATGCACACTTGGCACTAAGCACATGGGCATGCCAGGGCTTTACCGATATGCACACTTGGCACTAAGCACATGGGCATGCCAGGGCTTTACCGATATGCACACTTGGCACTAAGCACATGGGCATGCCAGGGCTTTACCGATATGCACACTTGGCACTAAGCACATGGGCATGCCAGGGCTTTACCGATATGCACACTTGGCACTAAGCACATGGGCATGCCAGGGCTTTACCGATATGCGCACTTGGCACTAAGCACATGGGCATGCCAGGGCTCTACCGATATGCACACTTGGCACTAAGCACATGGGCAGACCAGGGCTTTTTGGCGGGGCCCCCTCTTCAAGGGGGCAGGAGCCCCCATGTTTACCTATTTGTCCGTCTGTCCGACCGAAAAATTGCATGAGCATGACACATCATCCAACCCACCCACCCATACAGCTCAGCGGCACGTGCAAACTTGGCACGGACTTATACCGATATGCGCACTTGGCACTAAGCACATGGGCAGGCCAGTTTTCTTTGACGGAGCCCCCTCTTCAAGGGGGCAGGAGCAGTGTACTTCCAATAGCCGAATTGGCCAGCGCTTTAGCGCACTTGAAAACAAAAAAAAATGCGCTTTGTAGTGCAAAAAGCGCAAAAATTGCTTGCTGCGCCCACAGGGAGTTGCAAAAAATTGCGCTTAAAGCGCAGAGGGGGTAAAAAAGTCAGCGCTCAAAAGCGCAAAAGCGCGCGCTTTGAATTACCCTGGACAGGAGCCCCCATGTTTACCCATTTGTCCGTCCGACCGAAAAATTGAAAATTTAAGCCTGATACGTCATCCAAAGTTATCATTACTAACTCGCTTCGGTCAGCTCCATCGTTGCTGCCTTTCGTTCCGTTGCCAACACAGTCCGCTAATTTTCCGCTTCGCTCGCGACGCTGTATAGGACTTGTTTTTAAATCTGACAGTGGGTTTTTTCTAGCTTTATGGTATTAGGCCTCCTCCAGAGACAGCGTTTTAGTGCTTTTTATAGCTTTGTATAGCTTTCATAGCTTTTGGGGGGCATGTAGGGCATTTTATTTCCCATTTTTATAGCAATTTGTTTGCGAAAATGAGGTCAAAAGTAGTGATTGCTATATATAACTGAAACAAGCCCTATGCAGCGTCGCAAGCGACGCGGAAAATTGGCGGAGTGTGTTGGCTACAGAACCAAAGGTGGCAACGATGGAGCTGACCGAAGCGAGTTAGTTACACGACCGTTGGCTGACATGTCAGGCTTCAATTTTGGTCGGACGCACTAACGGACAAATGGGTAAACATGGAGGCTCTCGCCCCCTTGAAGAGGGGGCTCCGCCAAAAAGCCCTGGGGCATATGCACTTGCTCGGCGCTGGCTCACTTGCCCTGGGTGGGTGGGGTGGTGGGGTGGGGTGGTGGGGTGGTGTGTGGGGGGTGGGGTGTGTGGGGGTGGTGGTGGTGTGGGGTGGTGTGGGGTGGTGGGGGTGGTGGGGGGTGGTGGGGGGTGGGGGGGGGGGTGGTGTGGTGTGGGGGTGGTGGTGTGGTGTGGGGGTGGTGGTGGTGGGGTGGGGGTGGTGGGGTGGGGTGGGGTGGTGGTGTGGGGTGGGGTGGTGGTGTGGGGTGGTGTGGGGGTGGTGTGGGGGGGGTGGGGGTGGGGGGCAAAAAAGCGCAAGTTTGCATGTGCCGCTGAGGCGTGCGCAAAGGCAGCCTGCACCCTGTTCAGTTTTCCGTTTTCTAAGCAGATGTCCAGGGTGTTAATCACCTGTCTATGTTCATCTTTGGTTAAACTTCTGGTTGTTGAACAAGTGCTTTACACCCTGAACACCTGCTCAACAACCTGAACAGGCGTTTTACACCCTGAACACCTGCTTAACACCCTGAAAACCTGCTCAACAACCTGATCAGGTGTTTAACACCCTGAACACCTGCTCAACAACCTGAACAGGTGTTGAACACCCTGAACACCTGCTCAACAACCTGAACAGGTGTTTAACACCCTGAACACCTGCTCAACAACCTGAACAGGTGTTGAACACCCTGGACACCTGCTCAACAACCTGAACAGGTGTTTAACACCCTGAACACCTGCTCAACACCCTGCACTGGTGCTTTACACTCTGAACACCTGCTTTACAACCTGAACAGGTGTTTAACACCCTGAACACCTGCTTAACACCCTGCACTGGTGCTTTACACCCTGAACACCTGCTTAACAACCTGAATAGGTGTTTAACACCCTGAACACCTGCTCAACAACCTGAACAGGTGTTGAACACCCTGAACACCTGCTCAACAACCTGAACTGGTGCTTTACACTCTGAACACCTGCTTAACAACCTGAACAGGTGTTTAACACCCTGAACACCTGCTTAACACCCTGCACTGGTGCTTTACACCCTGAACACCTGCTCAACAACCTGAACAGGTGTTTAACACCCTGAACACCTGCTCAACAACCTGAACAGGTGTTTAACACCCTGAACACCTGCTCAACAACCTGAACAGGTGTTTAACACCCTGAACACCTGCTTAACACCCTGCACTGGTGCTTTACACCCTGAACACCTGCTTAACAACCTGAATAGGTGTTCAACACCCTGAACACCTGCTCAACAACCTGAATAGGGTGCAGGCTGCCTTGGTGCACACCAAAGCGGCACATGCAAACTTGCGCTTTTTTGCCCCCCCCCTCCCCCCCCCCCCACACACACCCTACACCCCCACACCCCACCCCACACACCCCTACCCCACCCCACCCCACCCCATCCGCCCACACCCACACCCAACCACCCACACAGCTCAGCAGCACATGGAAACTTGCGCTTTTTTCCCCCCAAGACGCCCACACAAACACACCGCCACCACCAAACCCACCCACCCACCCTTCCTTCAGTTCTGCCCACCGTACACCTGGCAGCGGTCCAGTCCTAACCGACGCCATCGCCCGCTGGTGGTCTTCAGCTACATCAAAACTCAGCTACAACTACTACATCTGGCGACAAGGCACTAGCAACGACCTTCAACTTGTTGGCCTCTTCTTTGTTTGCTTTGTCCTGGGCACTGCCGTCCTAAAGAGTGTGGCCATTCAGAACCACTGGCCAGCTAGCACCGAGGACTACTGGTCGAACCTGTACGACGTTTCTGTGCTCAGCTTCGGGCAGGAGTTCCCCCTGAAAGCTCCCAACAACGTCCCAGATCAGGTTTGTAAACGTTCAAAATTCGAAATGTAAACAACCCCCCATCTTGACATTGCAGGTATTTTTTATCATGGTGGCAACAGCTGGCCTAACGTCCATCACCGTGATCCTCGCCCTCTTGCAACAAACGAGCTTGGAGCTGGTGAATGCAAATGTTTGAAATTCGAAATGTAAACAACCCCCCATCTTGACATTGCAGGTGTTTTTTATCATGGTGGCAACAGCTGGCCTAACGTCCATCACCGTGATCCTCGCCCTATTGCAACAAGCGAGCTTGGAGCTGGGGAATGCAAATGTTTGAAATTCGAAATGTAAATAAATCCCCATCTTGACATTGCAGGTGTTTTTTATCATGGTGGCAACAGCTGGCCTCACGTCCATCACCGTGATCCTCGCCCTCTTGCAACAAGCGAGCTTGGAGCTGGTGAATGCAAATGTTTGAAATTCGAAATGTAAACAACCCCCCATCTTGACATTGCAGGTGTTTTTTATCATGGTGGCAACAGCTGGCCTCACGTCCATCACCGTGATCCTCGCCCTATTGCAACAAGCGAGCTTGGAGCTGGTGAATGCAAATGTTTGAAATTCGAAATGTAAACAACCCCCCATCTTGACATTGCAGGTGTTTTTTATCATGGTGGCAACAGCTGGCCTAACGTCCATCACCGTGATCCTCGCCCTATTGCAACAAGCGAGCTTGGAGCTGGTGAATGCAAATGTTTGAAATTCGAAATGTAAACAACCCCCCATCTTGACATTGCAGGTGTTTTTTATCATGGTGGCAACAGCTGGCCTCACGTCCTTCACCGTGATCCTCGCCCTATTGCAACAAGCGAGCTTGGAGCTGGTGAATGCAAATGTTTGAAATTCGAAATTTAAACGGACCCCCAACTTGACATTGCAGGTGTTTTTAATGATGGTGGCCAAAGCTAATTTAACACCAGGCTTGGTTTGCATAATTCAAAATTCGAAATTCGAAATTTAAACGGACCCCCAACTTGATCTTGCAGGTCTTTTCCTTGATGGTGGCCACAGCTGATTTAACACCAGGCTTGGTTTGCCAAATTCGAAATTCGAAATTTAAACGGACCCCCAACTTGATCTTGCAGGTCTTTTCCTTGATGGTGGCCACAGCTGATTTAACACCAGGCTTATTTTGCCAAATTCGAAATTCGAAATTCAAACAGACCCCCAACTTGACCTTGCAGGTTTTCTACATTGGAGCTTGGAGCTGGTGGATGAAATGTTTGAAATTCGAAATTCAAACAGACCCCCAACTTGATCCAGCAGGTGTTTTCCATTATGGTGGCCACAGCTGGCCTCACGTCCTTCACTATGATCCTCGCCCTGGTGCAGCAAGCCAGTCTGGAGCTGGTGAATGCAAATGTTTGAAATTCGAAATTCAAACAGGCCCCCTACTTGACATTGCCGGTGTTTTCCATAATGGTGGCCACAGCTGGCCTTATGTCCTTCATTATGCTTCTAGGCCTAGTGTAAAATACGAGCTTGGAGCTGGTGAATGCAAGTATTCGAAATTCGAAATTCAAACAGACCCCCAACTTGACCTTGCAGGTGTTTTCCATCATGGTGGCCACAGCTGGCCTCACGTCCTTCACCATGATCCTTGCCCTGGTGCAGCAAGCCAGTCTGGAGCTGGTGGATGCAAACGTCCGAAGCGGTAGCCGAGTGTATGAGCAGAACCATATTCTGGTTCTTGGATGGGGTGTCAGTGATCGAGATGTGGAGGTGGTGTGGAAGATCTTGAAACAACTCTCGTACGCGTACCGTAACGACGGTGGGCGAATCGTGGTGGTAATGACATTGCGTGGCAAGATTGAGATGGAGACCCAGTCGTACAATGTTCTCCCTGAGGCTGAGCGCTTCCGCACCAGGTGTGTGTGTGTGTGTGTGTGGTGGTGTGTGTGTGTAGGGGTATGGGTGTGTGTGTGTGTGTGCGTGGGGGGGGGGGGGGGGGGGGGGGGGGGGGGGGGGGGGGGATCAGTGCCGGTGATTGTGTGCCAGAGCCAGATTGAGATTAAGACCCAGTCGTACAATGTTCTCCCTGAGGCTGAGCGCTTCGGCACCAGGTGTGTGGGTGTTGGGGGGGGGGGAGGGGGGGGGGGTATGTGGGTGTGGTGGGTGGGGGTGGGGGCATGTGTGGGTGTGGGTGTGGGTGTGGGTGTGGGGGGGGGGGGGGGGGGGGGGTATGTGTGTGTGGTGTGTGTGTGTGTGTGTGTGGTGTGTGTGTGGGGGGGTATATGTGTGTGTGTGGTGGTGGTGGGGGGGGTGGGGTGGTGGTAGGGGGGGATCAGTGCCGGTGCTTGTGTGCCAGAGCAAGATTGAGATGGATACCTAGTCGTACAATGTTCTCCCTGAAGCAGAGCGCTTCGGCACCAGGTGTGTGGGTGTGGGTGTGGGTGTGTGGGGGGTATGTTTATGTGGGGGGGGCATGGGTGGGGGGTATGTGTGGTGTGTGTGTGTGTGTGTGGATCAGTGTTGTTGCTTGTGTGCCAGAGCAAGATTGAGATGGAGACCTAGTCATACAATGTTCTCCCTGAAGCAGAGCGCTTTGTCACCAGGTGTGCGTTGCCAACCACCAACCAACCACCAACCAACCAACCAACCAACACTTTCCCTGAAGCAGAGCGCTTCGGCACCAGGTGTGCAATGCCAACCACCAACCAACCGCCAACCAAAAACCAACCAAACACCAACCAACCAACAACCAACCAACCCTCTCCTTGAAGCAGAGCGCTTCAGCATCAGGTGTGTGTTGTCAACCAACAACCAACCAACCAACAACTAACCAACAACCAACCAACACTTTCCCTGAAGCAGAGCGCTTCGGCACCAGGTGTGCGATGCCAACCACCAACCAACCGCCAACCAAAAACCAACCAAACACCAACCAACCAACAACCAACCAACCCTCTCCTTGAAGCAGAGCGCTTCGGCATTAGGTGTGTGTTGCCAACCAACAACCAACCAACCAACAACTAACCAACAGCCAACCAACAGCCAACCAACACTTTCCCTGGAGCAGAGCGCTTCGGCACCAGGTGTGTGTTGCCAACCACCAACCAACCAACCAACCACCAACCACCAACAACCAACCAACCGCCAACAACCAACCAACCACCAACCAACACTCTCCCTGAAGCAGAGCGCTTCGGCACCAGGTTTGTGTTGCCAACCACCAACCAACCAACCACCAACCAACCACCAACCAACCAACACTCTCCCTGAAGCAGAGCGCTTCGGCACCAGGTGTGTGTTGTCAACCACCAACCAACCAACCACCAACCAACCAACACTCTCCCTAAAGCAGAGTGCTTCAGCACCAGGTTTGTGTTCCGCACAGGTAACCAACCAACAACCCACCAGCACTCTCACTCAGCACCAAGTTTGTATTCCAACCAACAACCAACCAACTGTCTCCCTCCGCACCAAGTTTGTATTCCAACCAACAACCAACCAACACTCTCCCTCCGCACCAAGTTTGTCTTTCAACCAACAACCAACCAACAACCAACCAATAACCAACACTCTCCCTCCACACCAGGTTTGTATTCCGCACAGGTAACCAACCAACAACCAACCAACAACCAACACTCTACCTCCACACCAGGTTTGTCTTTCAACCACCAACCAACCAACAACCAACCAACAACCAACACTCTCCCTCCACACCAGGTTTGTATTCCGCACAGGTAACCAACCAACAACCAACCAACAACCAACACTCTCCCTCCACACCAGGTTTGTATTCCGCACAGGTAACCAACCAACAACCAACCAACAACCAACACTCTTCCTCCACACCAGGTTTGTATTCCGCACAGGTAACCAACCAACCAACAACCAACCAATAACCAACACTCTCCCTCCACACCAGGTTTGTATTCCGCACAGGTAACCAACCAGCAACCAACCAACAACCAACACTCTCCCTCCACACCAGGTTTGTATTCCGCACAGGTAACCAACCAGCAACCAACCAACAACCAACACTCTCCCTCCACACCAGGTTTGTATTCCGCACAGGCAGCCCTCTGGTCCCAGCAGATCTTCATTTCGTGGCGGCCGAAGATGCAGCTGTGGCCATCATCGTGTCTGATCAAAGCCGTAAGCCAACTGAAGCTGACGCACAATCTTCAAGGTGTTGTTGGGGTTGGTGTGTTGGGGTTGGTTGTTTTGGTTGGTTGGTTGGGGTTGGTTGGTTGGTTGGTTGGTTGGTTGGGGTTCATACATATCTTCAAGGTGTTGTTTGGGTTGTTTTGGGAAGGGGAGGGAGATGAAGAAGATATGTGGTGGTGTGTGTGTCAGGTGTGTGTGTGTGTGGTGTGTCTGGGTGCCAGTGTGTGTGTGTGTGTTTAAGAGAGTGTGTGTGTGTCTGTGCGAGGGTGTGTGTGTGTGATAGAGTGAGTGCGTGTGAGTGTGTTTGTGTGTCAGGCCATCATCGTGTCTGATCAGAGCCGAAAGCCAACTGAAGCTGACACACAGTCTTCAAGGTGTGGTGGGGTTGGTTGGTTGGTTGGGGTTGGTTGTTTTGGTTGGGGTTGGTTGGTTGGTTGGGGTTGGTTGGTTGGTTGGTTGGTTCAAGGTGTGTTGGGGTTATTTTGGGGAGGGAAAGGGAGGAGTTGGGGTTGTTGTGGGAAAGGGATGGGAGGGGTGGGGAGGGTGTTTGGGTAGAGGGTTGTTTTGGGGGACAGGGGTTGCGAGGTGGTGCCATTCAGGGGGGTTAAGGGGGCCCGACCCCTGCCCGACGAGAGGGGCACTTGAGAAACGACGGGGGGGCCCTGGGGGGTTGGGGTGGAGGGTGGTGGGGGGAAGGGGAGGGCTGCTAGGGGCGGGGCGGGGTATCTAGGGCGGACGAGCGGTTCAGGGGTGTGCTGGTGCGAGTTGTTCGTTCGAGGGAACGTGGGGAGACGGCGGGGGACGGGCGAGAGTCGGGGGTTGCTGGGGTGCACCGGGGAGGCGGAGAGGAGAGGGAGGCGGGAGTGAGAATTAAGGGACGGGGGTAGGGATTGTCCGTGTAGGGAAGGGGAGGGAGGGAGATGAGGGGTTGGGGTGGATGTCGGGCAAGGGGAGGGGCCCGAGGGGAGAAGAGGAGGGCGAAGGGGAAATAGGATGGGGTTGGATTGTGTGGAGGGAGGGGAGGGAGACGAAGCAAATAGGTGGTGGTGGTGGTGTTTGAGTGCGGTGGTGTGCCAGCGATTTCTCTAGCCAGACGATGTGCTACAACGGCGGGTGGTTGTGAAGCGATTTATAGCCGATAATTTGCGGTTGTGGTGTCCGCTGGGGCCAGCTTCTCTTAACCGACGATTTATTAGCAAAGCGATTTCGACGGAGGTTGATTTTGTGCCAGCGATTCTAGCAGCGATTTGCGGGGTGGTTGTAGCCAGCCGATTTCACTTCCCACTGGGTTTTGGAAGGGGAGGCTAGAGGGAGAGGAGGGAAGCGCCGACGAGAAAAGGGAGAGGATTCTGGGTTTGGTTCGGATGTTAGAGGAAGGAAAGGGGGCAGGGGAAGGGAGATGAAGAACAAGACGTGTGTGTGGGCTGGATGTGTGTTTTGTGTGGTAAGGGTGTCTTGTGGTATAGGGTTGTGGGGTTTGTTGAACTGCTGTAAGGACGTGTGTGTGGGTGTGTAAGGGTGTGTGTGTGTGTAAAGGGAGTGTTAGTTGTTGTAGGGTGTGTGTATTGTGTCGGGATGTGTGTGTGTCAGAGGTCTGGTGTGTTGTGGTCAGGGTGTGTGGGTGTCAAAAGGACTTGTGTGCTGTGTCAGGGTGTGATTGTGTCGTAAGGGGTGTTGTGTGTGTAAGGGAGGGTTGTGTGTGTGATAAGGGTTGTGTTGCATTTAGTAAGTGTGGGTGTTTGTGTGTAAGGCGTGTGTTGGCGTGTAAGACTTTGGTGCTGAGGTGTGTCTAAACGTGGGTTCCCTGTTTCGTAGTCTTGTTTCAGGGGGTGCTGCTGGGTAAGGTGGTGCTGATTTGGTGTGTGTGTGTAAGGGTAGTGGTGATGTAGTGTGTGTAGAAGTGTGTGTGTAGTAAGTTGTGTGTGTATGTGTAAGTGTGTTTGTGTGTGTCAGGGGTGTGGTGTGTAAGTGTGTGGGTGTTGTAAGTGTGTGTGTGTGTAAAGTGTGGTGTGTTGAAGGGTATGTGGGTGTGTCAGGGCGTGTGTGTGAGAGAGGGGGGCGAAAGTTGAACAAGATGCGGGGTAGGTTTGGTAGGTGGAAAAGGGAAGGGTGCGGCGTGTGGGGGTGGGTGGGGTGTGGGTGTGGGGTGAGAGCCCCTGATTATTGGAAAAATACATATGACAACTATACATCCCCACTTTCGGACCGATGGTGGATCAATGCAGAGCTCCTTGAACATCAAACGGTGTTTGCTGGGTTTGGGTTCGAACCCCTACGGATGCGCTTTAGTGTTCGCGGTCGCTGTCAACCGCCATGGTAGCTTTGTCCAGGTAAAGTGTCAGCTCGTTCCCTACCACCGTGAGACGGGGCTCCCTTAATACCACGCCCCACCCGGCGGTCACATAACCCCAAACTTTAAACCCTAAACCCTAAACCCAAACACACCAGCCCCCCCTTCTCACCACAGATACAAGCCCCCCTAGCTTAAGCCCACCAAAGTAAAATTCCACCCAGAAAAAATCCCACCCAGATAAAAGCCCACACCAGCCCCCCTTCCCAAGCCACTTTTATTTTATTTTATGTATGTTAAAGTCCAGGGGTAGGCAAAATAGGCTAAAGGGATTTGCCAAACTGTTAGGAAGAGCTAAAAAAGAAAAAGCACTAATGAACTGAACCCCAAACAATCGTTTAACCGACAGGGGCCCTGAGTTCGTGCTACAGTGATAATTTAATTCACAAGATTAATTTTAAATAATCATCTCAGCTGGGATGATTAATTACATTGTGGCGATTATTATCGCATTTTTTAATAATTGAATTACACGTATTTCCAGTCCTTCACAAGATATATCAGGATTCACGCCCAGCGTCATTATGGAAGTGTTCTTATCACCAACTCCTGGGGGTATAATTTCGGATCAAAAGATCCATGACAACATAACAAGGGACCCAAATAACCTGACAATAATACAAAAGTGACACACCATAACCCTGAAAACATTACCACATGACACAGCATACAGACGGACCAAATTACGCCTGACACCATCAATACACCTGATACCATACCGCTGAAACAATACCCCTGAACACCGTACCCTGACAACCATACCCTGAACCACCTATACCCCTGACCTCTGCAGGTGTTGGCCATCCTCATAGATGAGAGGAGGCTTGCTGAAAAGAGGGGGCTGGGGCAGTTGTGGGTGGGGGTTATACTTGAAGAGGGAACTATGTGTGTGGAGCTAAAGGACCCAAAACTCGCCGCACTTTTAACGGTTTGGCAGACTAATTTAACATAATATAATTATAATATAATATAACTATTTTATAGTAGAGTATAATATAATATAATATAATATAATACAATACAATAATAAATATTACCGTAGAAAATGTTTAGGGTTACTCCGAATAATTAACTTTCGTTTTTTGCCCCCCCACGCGAAAAACCTGCCTTCGCGATTGCGGGAAATAATATTTTTTTACCGCCCCGCCGGTTTATTATTAGGTGGTAGGATGGTAGGATTTTAAATGGGGGGTCGGCCAGCAGATCAGCACTAGAAACCCAGGGACAGAATTGGGGAAGTAGAGTATGCCTAATTGCCACAATACATATTTCAAGGGGTTCTCTCCAGCTTCGACTCTTCCCGCTCCATCGTCTGAAATTGTTGCTCCCTGCTCATCGCCTTCAACATGGAGGGCCGAAGTTGACACGCCGGATTTGTAATAGTCGCATCGACAATCCTGATCTCGAAATAGCCGGTGAGAGAAAAGGCCCCGATGTGCGAGTGAGTAAGTAGTGAAGAGTGTGAATGTGCTTGAAGGGACTGGATGGAAAAATCAGAAGAAGCAGAAAAGGCAAGCTGGACTGTTTTTAAGGCGACGATTACGGATGAAGGAACTGTGACCAGCAGCCCTTGCCAGCAATAGGCCACCAAGGACGCCTAGGAAATTGCGTTTTCCTAGTCCCTTCTGTCTCGCCCGTTCACGTTCCCCAGATCCATCACACAAGTCAGCCAAGTCTCACACGGAAAGTTCTCAACCCTGCAACCTCACCCTCCAACCGGCAGATCTCTGCAACTCCTAATAAGATCAGGATTAATTGGTTTGTGTGCCAAACAAGCCCCAACAAGCTGGTGCCTGGATTCTGCGACTGTGCAAGCTCTGAAAGGCTTCTTGCCTGCTGTGAAATATTTGCATATCCAACACCCAACCTTTTTCATGATCTGAGGAGGCACACCGTGCGGGCAAATAAGTCTAAAACCTTGTTGTCGTTTGGGGGTAAGTTCCAAAGTTTAAGGGGTGTCCTGCTGTGGAAATCACTCAAGAGGCAGTCAGTTACCACAAGGCAGAATCTTAGGGAAGGCAGCCATCTTTTGGACAAGTCCCTGAGGGCAAGAACCATCTTTACCTACAATGTTTGCCCCAGGATGTAAGTTTTAAATTCAAAACTCCCCCCCTTGGCAACGATATAAAAACTAAAAAACTCTTTGGGACCCCCCCCCTGAAAAGTAAAAAATAATTAACTCTCCGACCCCCGGAACCTAAGCTCCACTACGGTAATATAATACATATAATATAATACAATACAAATCATACATATAATATATATAATATAATCTACTCTCCTATCACTAATATACTATAATCCATATAATATAATAATATTTGATTTGCTTTGATTTGATTGCTATGACTCGCTATGAATCTCCTATCCTCTAGTATACTATACTATACTCTCCTCTCCTCTCCTATCATTCCTCTACTCTACTCTCTCTCCCTGCTCTGCTATGCTCTGTCTGCCTCTGCTCTGCTCTGCTCTTCTCGGCTTGTAGAACGGATAGCATCTACTAGAATATAATAGGATGTTAATACTGTTCTAATATCATTGATATTGACAGTGGACACCAACCTGATATCAGCAACACGCATGGCGCGAATGGTTCAAGAATCCTCCGTGGCTAGGCTCATACCATGTATTGCCAGTCATTTACTATAGATCATCAATGATATGATTTAAACCTGCAGGTATGCATGAATCCTATGTCTTTCTGTTCACTGCTTTTCAGCTTGCCCCCCACACCCTCCCAGCAGATATGCATGCCCCACCATGCTCTGCATTGTACACCAAACCTGATAATCATCAAACACGCATGGCACAATTTTTCAATGAACCTACGCAGCCAGATCGAGCTATAGATTGTCAGTTGCATACCTTCCCAATCCCCTAAACTCTGTACCCTAAACCCTGAACCCTGAACCCTAAACCCTGCTCTTGCAGGTATGCATGCTCCTACCATGTGCTGCCAGTGGACACCAACCTCATATCAGCAACACACATGGCGCGAATGGTGCAAGAACCCTATGTGGCCACAGTGTCCAAGGAGCTCATGGACTTTCAGCGTAACTCCAACATGTTTGTGCACCACTGCCCTCAGGTGTGTGTGGTGGCGTTGGTTGCGGTGTGGTGGCATGAGGTGGCGTTACTTTGTGGTGGTGCCTGATAGTGAGTGGGAGTGAGGGTTATTTTGTGGTGGTGTTGATGTCTTTGTGGTGGTGTTGGGAACAGTGTTGGGACAGGTGGTTGACTTTCAGTGTAACTCCAACATGTTTCTGCACCACTGCCCTCAGCTGAGTGTGGTGGCGTGGGGTGCGGTGAAGTGTGTGTGATGGCGTTTGTTATTGTGTAGTGGGGTTAGTGGCTTTGTGGCGTGGTTAGTTTCTGTGTGTTGGTGTCAGTGGCTTTGTGGTGGGGTTGGGAACAGTCACCCCTCAGCTGTGTGTGGTGGCGTGGGGTGGCGTGAGGAATGTGGGATGGCGTTGGTTACTTTGTGGTGGGGTTAGTTTCTGTGTGGTGGGGTTGGGAGCAGGCACCCCTCAGCTGTGTGTGGTGGCGTCAGGGGGCGTTGGTTACTGTGTGCTGGGATATGTTAATGTGTGTTGAAATTAGTTTCTGTGTTGTGGTGTCAGTGGCTTTGTGGTGGGGTTGGGAACAGTTAGCCCCCAGCTGTGTGTGGTGGTGTCGGTTACGGTCACACTCACACTCACTTAAACCCACACTCACTGCCACTCACACCTCCCAACTCACAACCCACCCCAACTCCATACCCACGCATACATCTAACACAACCCACATAACCCCCCGCCCTCCCCGCCCCTCCCAGCCCCCCTCCACCCTCCCCCACGCCCCCACCCCCCCACACACTCAGATGTAGGGATGTCAGTCCAGACGTTATTCCTATCCTTCCACCTCCCCCCCCGCCATTGTGATCGGCGTCATGCAGTAGCATGCGACTGAATCCGCAACCCAACCTCCACCCCCTTCCTCACCCTCACTCTCACCCCCACACACGCCCACCCCCCCACCCCCACCCCCCATATCCTCCCAAAACCTCCACCCACCCACACCATCCACCCCCACACGCTCAGGTGGTTGGGATGCAGTTCCATGAGTATGCCTTCCACTTCCCCCACGCCAGTTGTGATTGACGTCATACCAGTACCATGCAACAAGAATCGCACTCACACCCTCACCCTCACCCTCCCCCCACCCCCACCCCCCACCCCCCCTTACCCCCCCCCACCCCCCCCCACCCCCACCCCCCACCACCAACCCTCCACTCCACACACCCTCCCTCACCCCCACGGCCCCTCACACCACCAGCACCTACACAACACAACCCACACCTACACCCACAACACTTCATGTGGTGGGAGTGCAGTTCCAGGATTAGCCTTCCCCTTCCCCCCCCCACGCCATTGTGATCGGCCTTCATCCAAATACATGGGAAACATAGATCACCCTCACACCCCACTCACAACCCCCATACCCACACTACCCTCCACCCTCACCCACCCAACCAACACCACCCCACAAACCTTTTCAGGTGGTAGGCAGTGCAGTTCAGGAGTACGCCTCCCCTTCCCCCACGCCATTGTGATCGGCTTCATCCAATACCATGGAACAGAGAATCACCCTCACACCCACTCACACCCCCATACCCACACATACCCTCACCCTCACCCACCCACCCACCCACACACACACACTCAGCACTACACACCCACAACCTCACCTTCACCCACACCACACCCACACCCCACACACAACACCCCCCACCACACCTCAGGTGGGTCGGGATACAGTTCAAGGGAGTTAGCCTCCACCTCACCCACGCCATGTGTTGAGTCATACAGTTATCATGCAACAAAATCACACTCACCCCAAAGAGCCTCACCCACCCCACACCCACACCACAACCACAACCACCCTCCACACCCTAACACCACACCCACACCCCACACCACAACTGACACCCACACCACCACCACCCACACCCACACCCACCCAGCCCACACTCACCACACACCACAACACCCACCCACCACCACACTCAGGTGGTAGGGATGCCAGTTCCAGGAGGTAGCCTTCCACCTAACCACGCCATTGTGATAGGCCATCAGACAGTATCATTGCAACAAAAATCACACTCACACCCACACCCTCCCCACACCCCACCCACCCACACCCACACCCACACACACACCACACCCACACCCACCCACCCCACACCCAAACCACACTACGCACCCACCCACACACTCAGGTGGTAGGGATGCAGTTCCAGGAGTTAGCCTTCCACTTCCCCCACGCCATTGTGATCGGCGTCATACAGTACCACGCAACAGAGAATGCAGCATGTGACATGTTTTCAGAGGAGGAAGACCTGATGGGCAGTGCGGTCACCACCAATGGGTGGTCGATTCTGACAAACCGGAGCTCAGCTCGCCTGAACCCTCCAGGGGACTACAGGGTGAGGCACCTTTTTATATTATTATTATGATTGATTTTGTTTGTTTATGATATTGTTAGAAGGTGAAAGACCTGATTGGCAGTGTGGTCACCACCAATGGGTGGTTGATTCTGACATACCGGAGCGCTGCACGCCTCAACCCTCTACTATTCAGGACTACAGGGTGAGGCAAATGCTGTAATGCGGGGGGCCATCAAATCGTACGTGGGGAGGCGCAAGCCGTTAATCGTCTCCGATTTGGTCGTAAACACCGAAACCGGTGAAAAAGTGAAAAAGTGCCTGGGGGCTGAGATATGGAGGGGGGCAACTGCTGTAGTGTATTTTATTTATTTGTATTTGTATTATTATTTGCTGTATTATTTTATTGTATTACTATATTATTTTGTTTGGTTATGATATTTTTTTTGGTTATGATATTTATGAAATAGGAGGACGACCTGATTGGGGGTGCGGTCACCACCAATGTTTGGTCGATTCTGAAAAAAATGAAGCCAGCTGGCATATCCTCCGGCGGTAAGGCCGAATAAACCTTACGCAAACCTTGCCCACCAAACACCTAAGACCACTACCACACCCAGCAACACATCCACCTACGCCTCAACCCTCCAGGGGACTGCAGGGTAAGGCAAACGCTGTAATTGTTTGTATTAGTCATTGTACTAGTTGATAATGTTATGATTTTTTTTTTTTGTTTTATTATTATTTATCTTATTATAATCTAGTATTATGTTTTGTATGATACGGTTATGATGAGGAAGACCTTATTGGCAGTGCAGTCACCACCAATGGGTGGTCGATTCTGAAAACTGAAGCTCAGCTCGCCTCATCCCTCCGGGTAGGGCAGATAAAACCTTACGCAGCATTGCCCACCAACACCTAAGAACCACCTACCAACACCCAAGCACCACCATCCACCTACGCCTCAACCCTCCAGGGGACTACAGGGTAAGGCAACTGCTGTAATTGTTTGTATTTGTATTTTACTATTGATATGTTATGATTTAGTTATTATTCATTTTAGTACGGTTAGCCCGTGCGGCCAGCGGGCCACACACGACACACAATCACCCTACCCCAATCATAATAGGGTTGCACGTGGGGGGGTAAGAATGGGTACACAAATATGTCATACACCGTCCACCCCTCTAATTCAAACACAGTCATCAGTTTCCGCCAACTTCAACATCATGATGAATCTGCCCCCCCACACCCCCCCCCCCCCCACCCCCCCACCCCCCCCCCCCCCCCTCCCCAGCACTAACAAATACCCAACACTAATACCCCCCATGGCATCACCCACCCCCCACCCCCCCGCCCCCCCCCCCACACACACCACAGTCCCGACTCGCCCACCTCGACCCAGCCCAATATCAAATTTGCCTCACCCTTTACCCGCCAACACACACGCACTTCCCGCTTCTCCGTTCCCATTAATGATCTTATCTCGGCCACATTGCAGATGGGTTTAACAGAAGCGATTATGATGTTTCAGCCGAGTTCGAAATCACGCAAGACGTTTGGAAGTTTTCAGTCAGAGACGCGGAATGCGAAGACTTTGGGAAATTGCAAACGAAAGTCTGCGCCAGTTTTCAGACTCAGCTTGAAAAGATCGGAATTGAGCGAGAGCAAAGGTGCGACCTGTAGCTTCCTATCGCGCATAGATACCTGGTGGGCGTGCAAGCGGTTTCCCGAAAGGGCTTCGGCTCGGTCAACTTGTCACGCACTCGCCACAGCTCAGCTGCGAAAATAAGCCTTCTCGTGGCACGGTGTGAGTTGTGGGGTGGGGGGGGAGATCGAAGAGTATTGCACGCGTGCAAGGATGCCCGCCAGAAGGAAGTCGGACGTCGGAAAAGAACGTACAGGGTGCAGGGCTTAGATCGTGCAGAGAGATACCATGAGCCGCGCCAGTGTCTTTAGCTTAGCAGCAAGTGAATGGATCAATAGAGCCTGACAGCAAAGGCGGAGAATGGAAGTGAACTACCTCCAATCACGTCAGGCGATGCATTTGTGATAGCGAATCAGGCGATGTGTAGCATAAGGCGACGACGAAGGTAATGCTGAGCTGAGAAAAAGGAAAGTGCGCCATGCGTGAGCAAGTGCAAGTTACACAGGGCCAGCAAATCATGAGACGAGTGAAAGTTCTGGAGCATGAGCCGCAGCCCCGCAGGTTTGCTCCGTGAAGCAATACACCTGAAACAAGTATTCCGAGCGCACATGCAAAGCGATCTGAGGGTCCGCAAAATGACCCTCCGAGGAGGAGAGGAATCTCCTCACCATTTCATTGCACTACTTGAGTCACA
Organism: Chlamydomonas sp. ICE-L; assembly: GCA_013435795.1. Lineage (NCBI taxonomy): Eukaryota > Viridiplantae > Chlorophyta > Chlorophyceae > Chlamydomonadales > Chlamydomonadaceae > Chlamydomonas > Chlamydomonas sp. ICE-L. The sequence continues at coordinate 1,008,975 of JACBWV010000252.1, forward strand.
GATCGGGGAAGCAGTTGTGGAATGAAATGAGCGCCGCGCGCATAGCTCTAGACGCATCTGCGTGTACGGGCAATTGAAAATCGTCGGGCAGACCGGGTGTAAGAAAGTCGGATGAAGGAGGTTACACTCGCAAGCCCTGGCAGTGGGTACGCGATGAGACACCACCAAGACCACCGAAAACGACCACGACCACGACCGCGACCCAGACCACGACCATGATTTCTTTATATATACATATAGATTTATTTATTTATTTATTTATTTATTATTTTATTTATTTATTTATTTATTTATTATTTTATTCTTTTTTATTAATATATTATTATGTTTGGTTATGATACGGTTATGATGAGGAAGACCTTATTGGCAGTGCATTCACCACCAATGGGTGGTCGATTCTAACAACCTAAAGCTCAGCTCGCATGAACCCCCCCCCCCCCCCCCCACCAAAACCCCCCCCACCCCCCCCCACCCCCCCCCCTCTGGAGGACTGTTTTCATTTATTTTGTATTATATGGTGAAGATATTGTCGTGATATGGTGAAGATATGGACGTGATATGGTCACGCTATTGCTATGAGATGAAACACCTGATTGGTGGTGGGGTATATCAACTGCTGTAATTTCTCATGTTTGGTTATAATATGGTTGTGGTATTGTTATGATGAGAAATATCGGATTGACGGATCAGCCCCCACGAATGGGTGGTTGATTCTGACAAACCGGAGATCGGCTCGCCTCAACCCTCCAGGGGACTCCAGTGTAGTTTTGTTTTTATGATATGGTGAAGATATGGTCATGATATGGTGAAGATATGGTCATTATATGGTGAAGATATGGTCATGATATGGTGAAGATATGGTCATGATATGGTGAAGATATGGTCATGATATGGTGAAGATATGGTCATGATATGGTGAAGATATGGTCATGATATGGTGAAGATATGGTCATGATATGGTGAAGATATGGTCGTGATATGGTCACGGTATTGCTATGAGTTGAAACACCGGATTGGTGGTGGGGTATATCAACTGCTGTAATTTGTTTATGTTTGGTTATGATATGGTCGTGGTATTGTTATGATTAGGCTGGGGCCGACATAGGAATGTATGATCATATTACATACATACATCAGGTGCACTAACTACCCCAAGCCAAGCCAAGCCAAGCCAAGCCAAGCCAAGCCAAGCCAAGCCAAGCCAAGCCAAGCCCCTGTGGGGAAAGCTGCAGAACAGGGGACCAAGAATAATCTTGTCAGATGCTTAGGGTTGGGCCGACATATGAACGTATGATCATGTGTTCATATATTCATACATATGTTCTTTTCTCAAAACGTATACTCATACGTATGTCCAAACATATGCGTAATGTGCATAATGTGCGTTGAAAAGTACAGCACACTCCCCGGCATTTAAATTTCTTGTTTTTCATTATATTTTTGATTCAGATAGCTCATTCAAAAGCTATTGACCTCCCCTCCCCCCCCATCACATATGCAGTACAAGGGACCTTTTGAAAGTTTTATGCATTTGTGGTAAAACCTTTTGGGCACCATCTTGTTAAAATTGGCCCAAAGTTTGATTTAGATAGCCGATCTTTTTTCTGAGAGTTGAATATGTGATGCCATTGAAATTAGCTACGTGGGCAATACCTCAACCCATGTTAAAGTATTTTCCTACTGAAGGTACATAAAATTCACTACCACTTACCACCACCCTGCCTCCAGGGGACTAAAGGGTATGGTCATACCCCCCCCCACAACCACCCCCCCCCCCAACACCCCACCCCCACAGAATCCAGCTGACTGATGAAACTGGTCTTGTTGAGGGTCAACCTAAGGGCAGGAGCGCTGTCAACACCCCCCCGCCCCCCCGCCCAACCCCCCTCACACACACACCGCACCACAGATCCAGCTGACTGATGAACTGGTCTTGTTGAGGTCAACCTACAGGAGCGCTGTCAACAACACACCCCCCCCCCCCCCCCCCCACACACACACACCCGCACCCACAGATCCAGCGGACTGATGAACTGTTCTTTGTGGGTCAACCTACACGGAGGCGCTGTCCTCCCCCCCCCACCCACCCCACCCCACCCCCTCACACACTCACACCACACCGCACCCACAGAAATCAGCTGACTGATGAACTGTCTTGTTGAGGTCAACCTACAGGAGCGTTGTCCCCCCCCCCCCACCCCACCCACCACCCCCGCCACCCCTCACACACCCACAGCCCACCCACATATTCAGCTGACTGATGAAACTGGTCTTGTTGAGGTCAACCTACTGAGCGGCTGGTCGTTTCCCCCCCCCCCCACCCCACCCCACCCCACCCCACCCCACCCCTCACACACCACACACACCGCTACCCACAATCCAGCGGACTGCTGAACTGTTCTTTGTTTTGATGTCAACCTACGAGCGCTGTCCCCCCCCCCCCCCCCCCCCCACCCCCTCACACCCACACACACCCCACCCCAATCCAGACTGACTGATGACTGGTCTTGTTGAGGTCAACCTACAGGAGCGTTGTCCCCCCCCACCCCCCCACCCCCTCACACACACACACCACCGCACCCACAGATCCAGCTGACTGATGAACTGGTCTTGTTGAGGTCAACCTACAGGAGCGCTGGTCCCCCCTCCCCCCCCCCCCCCCCCCCCCCCTCCCCTCACACACACACACACCACCACACACAGATCCAGCTGACTGATGAACTGGTCTTGTTGAGGTCAACCTACAGGAGCGTTGTCCCCCCCCCCCCCCCCCCCCCCCCCCCCCCTCACACACACACACACCGCACCCACAGATCCAGCTGACTGATGAACTGGTCTTGTTGAGGTCAACCTACAGGAGCGCTATCCCCCCCACCCACCCCACCCCACCCCACCCCCTCACACACACACACACCCCACCCACAGATCCAGCTGACTGATGAACTGGTCTTGTTGAGGTCAACCTACAGGAGCGCTGTCAACTACCCTTTGCTTGCCAAATACAACCATCATAGCCACAGACTAACCCAAAACAACCCCTCCTCATTTACAATCCCCCCCCCCCCCCCCCCCCCCACACACACACACACACACCCACACCCACACACACACACACACACACACACACACAAACACACACACACACACACACAAACAACACACGCACACCCACCTCTACCCACACACCCCCCCACCCCCACACACACCACACACACCACCACACTACCCCCACCACCACACAACCCCACCCACGCCCCCACCCACAGATCCAGCTGACTGATGAACTGGTCTTGTTGAGGTCAACCAACAGGAGCGCTGTCAACTACCCAGTGCTGGCCGAAGCTGTTGACGTAAAAGTCGACGAAAGTTGGCTTGGCCTGTTGCAGCGTCAGAAGGAGAAAATGGTCAGGCTAGATGGAATTGCGCGGCCTGAGCTGAACGGCTCCGATGAATCAGAGATGGACACGAGGAATCCTTTGAAGGTATGGCTATAGCTGTTGTTGTTGTTGTTGTTGTTGTTGTTGTTGTTGTGTTGTTGGGGGGGGGGGGGGGGGGGGGGGGGGGGAATTGGTGAGTGCTTGTGTGTGTGTGTGTGAGCTGTTAGTGTGGGTGGGTGGGTGGGTGGGTTTGCGTGTGGGTGTGGGTGTGGGTGTGCGGCCCGAGCTGAACGGCTCCGATGAATCAGAAATGGACACGAGGAATCCTTTGAAGGTATACAGCTTTTTTTTGGGGGGGGGGGGGGGGGGGGGGGAAATGGTGTGTGCAGTTGTTGGAAAAGGAATAAGTAGATACCGTTTTCAAATTTATAAAGATGTTTTACAACACTGGTATAATACATATACAGAGATACATAAAAACAGAAAAACGTAAAAAAAAGTTGTCTTAATGTCACTGCAACTCCCTTGCATTGCAGTCAGACTTGGACTGGTCCGTGGAGTTGGAGGACACTGGTGATGAGTTGTTGTCATGCATGGCCTCAGGGGATAGGGGCAGTGGGAAGAGTGAGGAGTCAACCTCTGGTGGGGGGGCTACTGGTGGGGGGCCCGTTGGTAGGGGGGGCACTGGTGGGTATGGCACTACCGGCAATTGCACCTATACCAGCAGCAGCAGCAGCAGCAATGGCAGCAATGGCAACGGCGGCAAAAGCAATAGCAAAGGGTCCACTGGTAGGGGTGGCACCATGGGCGATGGCACCAATACCAGCAGCAGCAGCAGCAGCAGCAGCAGCAGCAGCAGCAGCAGCAGCAGCAATGGCAACGGCGGCAAAAGCAATAGCAAAGGGGCCACCAGCGGGGGGGGCACTACGGGCGTTGGCTCCACTACCAGCAGCAGAAGTAACAGCAATGACGGCAACAGCAGCAGTGGCAGCGATGGCAACGGTGTTGGCACCACTACCAGCAGCAGGAGTAACAGCGACAAAAGCAGCAGCAACAGCAACAACGGCAACGGAAGCAGAAGAAGCGGCACCAGCAACAGCATCAGCAGCAGTAAAAGCAGCAGCACCAGCACCAGCAACAGCAGCAATGGCACCGGCTTTGGAGCCACTACCAGCGACAATAGCAGCAGCAACAGCAACAACGGCAACGGAAGCAGAAGCACAATCAAAAGCAGCAGCAGCAATGAAATCGGCGGCGAACGCAAAAGCAAAAGCAGCGGCACCAGCAGCAGCAGCAATGGCAGCGATGGCAACGGCGGCACCGCTACCAGCAATAACAGCAGCAATGGCAGCGATGGCAACGGCGGCACCGGTACCAGCAGTAAAAGTGACTGTAACAGCGGCAACGGCAGCAAAAGCAGTGGCACCAGCACCAGCTGCAGCAATGACAATGGCGGCAAAAGCAAAAGCAAAAGCAAATCCAGCGACATCAGTATAAGCAGCATTAGGAGCACCGCTCCCACCACCACCAAAAGCAAAAGCACCGGCAGCAGCAGCAGAAGCACCGCTCCCACCACCACCACCAGCCGCAAGAGCATCAGCAGCTCCACTCCCACCACCACAACCAGAAGCAGCAGCAGCAGCAGCAGCAGCAGCACCGCTCCTGCCACCACCAGCAACAGCCGCATCAGGAGAGGCAGCAGCAGCATCACTCCCAATAACAGAAACGGCACCAGCGGCAATAGCAGCGGCAACAGCAGTAGCAGCAGCAGCAGAAGAAGAAGCGCCTCTAGCAATAGTAACGTCAGCAAAAGCAGCGACACCAGCCCGGGTGGCGGTGCTGGTGGTGATGGAGAGACAGAACACAGCCACAGTGCTAGTCGTTCATTGAACTCACTCGCTGATGAGGCTGCAGGCATTCAAGGTTTGTTGATAACGGTTATCAGGCTCATTATCAACAATATTTTGAAAGTGTGTGTTTTAAAAGTGTGGTCGAAGAGGCTGCAGGCGTTCAAGGTTTGTTGATTCTTATTATTTTGAAAGTGTGTGGTCTGAAAGTGTGTCTTTTAAAAGTGTGCCTGAAGAGGCTGCAGGCGTTCAAGGTTTGTTGATTATGGTTATCATGGTTATAATGGTTATTATGGTTGGTATGTTTATAATGGTTTTTATGGTTGTTATGGGCATTATGTTTATTATGGCTTTTTGGTTATTATAGTTTGTATGGTTGTTATGGTCATTATGGTTGTTCTGGTTATTTTGAAAGTGTGTATTTTGCATCTACTTTGGAGATACGGAACTCAGGCACAGCGCTTGTTGTTCATTGAACTCGCTCGCTGATGAGGCTGCAGGCAGTCAAGGTTTGTTGATTCTAATTATTTTGAAAGTGTGTATTTTGAAAGTGTGTGGTCTGAAAGTATGTCTTTTAAAAGTGTGCCTGAAGAGGCTGCAGGCGTTCAAGGTTTGGTGATTATGGTTATCATGGTTATAATGGGCATTATGATCATTATGGCTGTTTGGTTATTATAGTTTGTATGGTTGTTATGGTTGTCATGGTTATCATGGTTGTTATGGGCATTATGTTCATTATGGCTGTTATGGTTGTTATGGTCATTATGGTTGTTATGGTTATTATGGTTATTATGGTTGTTGTGGTTATTTTGAAAGTGTGTATTTTGCATTTAATTAGGTTTATTTGGCTCACAAAAATGTGGATGGATTCTTGCAGTGACAGCCTGAGTGGCAGTGCTGGTGTCTATGGGAGTCCACACACACGCTGCACACACTCTCTCAGACCTCCCACCACCACCCACCACCACCACCACCACCACACACACACACACACACACACACTCACTCACTCACTCACACACCACCACCACCACCACACACACAGCACACACTCTCACAGATCCCCACCACCACCACCACCACCACCACACACACACGCACACCACCACCACACACGCACAGCACACACTCTCACAGACCCCACCACCACCACCACGCCACGCCCACGCAGCACCACACCGTGCCACCATGACACAGTGGAGCTTGAGCAGTGGTGACGACACGACGCCCACACACCACCACACGCACACGCACCACCACCACACACACCGCTCACACTCTCAAAGATCCCCCCACACACCCACCACCACACGCACCGCACACACTCTCACCACCACCACGCCCACCACCACGCCCACGCAGCACCACACCATGCCACCATGACACAGTGGAGTAGTGGTGACGACACAACTCCCACCGACCCTTTAATCGCAGTCGACTGCGAGCAGTACGCAACAGCCTACACACAATCGGTTTCATACACACTCTCACAGACCCCACAAACACACCACTACCACCACCACTACACACTCTCACCGACTCACCACCACCACCACCACCACCACCACCACCACGCCCACGCAGCACCACACCGTGCCACCATGACACAGTGGAGCTTGAGCAGTGGTGACGACACGACTCCCATCGACCCCTTGATCACAGTCGACTATGAGCAGTACGCAACAGCCTATGCACAATCTGTTTCACAAAGCCGGGGCCAAAAGGTTTCACCTCTGTCACCCATTGATGACAGCCTGGACATCCAAGGGCAGACCAATGTGCAAACTGCCGTCTTGCTGCCCAAGGTGTTGTTGGTTGTCGTGGTGTGGTGGTGGTGGTGTGATGGTGTGATGTGGTGTTGCTACCCAAGGTGTGGTTGGGTGTGGTGGTGTGGTGGTGGTTTAGTGTCGTGTGGTGGTGTGGTGGTGCTACCTAAGGTGTGGCTGGGTGTGGTGGTGTGGTGGTGGTGTGGTGGTGTGGTGGTGCTACCCAAGGTGTGGCTGGGTGTGGTGGTGTAGTGTGATGTGGTGGTATGGTGGTGTGGTTTGGTGCGGTGGTGAAGTGTGATGTGGTGGTGTAGTGTGATGTGGTGGTATGGTGGTGTAGCGTGATGTGGTGGTGTGGTTGGGTGTGGTGGTGTAGTGTGAGGTGGTGGTGTGGTGGTGTAGTGTGAGGTGGTGGTGTGGTGTTGCTACCCAAGGTGTGGTTTGGTGTGGTGGTTTAGTGTGATGTGGTGGTGTGTTGATGTAGTGGTGCGATGTGGTGGTGTGGTGTTGCTACCCAAGGTGTGGTGGTGTGGTGGTGTAGTGTGATGTGATGTGATGGTGTGGTGTTGCTACCCAAGGTGCGGTTTTAATTGTGAATTACAATTTTGTACCATGCTGTGATATTTGGTATGATACATAATATTTGGTATACAATATTAGATTTGGTATATAATATCATATTTTGTATAAAACATAACATTTGGTATGATAAATAATATTTGGTATACAATACTAGATTTGGTATATAATATCATATTTTGTATAAAATGCTTGATTTGGTATAAAATAATATAATTGGTATAAAATATCATATTTGGTATGATACATTATATTTGGTATAAAATATCATATTTGGTGCGATACATCATATTTGGTATAACATATCATATGTAGTATAAAATATCATATATGGCCGTATATGGTATAAAATATCATATTTGGTGCAAACATATATATACATATATATATTGCAAACATATATATATATATATATATTGAGAATTTACTATATATATTGCGTATTTTTGCGTACATATTGCGTATATATTGCGTATTTTTTGCGTATTTACTATATATATATATATATTGCGTATTTACTTTCTTATATATTTTTTTTTTACTCATCATATTTTTTTATGTATTTATTTATTTACTTATCCATGTATTCATGTATATAAACATGCTTCTATTGCCAACAACTCCCTGCCTCCAGGAGTATCTGTTTGCTGATGGCACTGCCAATCGCGTTCTCATGTGTGTGTGTGTGTGTGTGTGTGTGTGTGTGTGTGTGTGTGTGTGGGGGGGGGGGGTCCATGATGAAAATGTAAACATATATAAAAACATGTGTATTTATTTGTATACAAATGCTTATAATGCCAGCAACTCCCTACCTGCAGGAGTATCTGTTTGTTGATGACACTCCCAAGCTTTTGATCTGTGGATGGGGGGAGGGGGGGGGTGTGGGGGGGAATCGGCTCCCCTAATCCATGATGCAAATGTAAACATACATGCAAACATGTGTATTTATTTATGTATATATATATATATATATATATATATATATATATATATATATATATATATATATATATATATATACGGTATATACACATGTTTATAAAGCCAGCAACTCCCTGCCTACAGTAGTATCTGTTTGCTGATGACACTCCCAATCTAGTTTTGTTATGTGGATGGGGGGGGAACAATCCATGATGCAGATATTTGCTACAAAACATACTTTTTTACAAAAACAAAATTCTTAGACTTATTTGTATGCCGCTTGTCTAATCCTGATATTGCCAACAACTCCCTGCCTCCAGGAGTATCTGTTTGCTGATGACACTCCCAAGCGCGTTCTCATGTGTGTGTGTGTGTGTGTGTGGTGTAGGGGGGGGGGGGGGGGGGGGGGGGGGGCAATCCATGATGAAAATGTAAACATAAATACATTATTTTTTATTTTTTTATATACACATGCTTATATTGCCAACAACTCCCTGCCTCCAGGAGTACCTGTTTGCTGATGAAACTCCCAAGCGGGTTTTGATCTGTGGATGGGGGGAGCAATCCATGATGCAGAGTTTGTTGAAGGAGCTTGACCGACCGAATGCGGGCCTGCCTGTGGGCAGTGAGCTTATTTTTGTGAACGTCCATGACCCAGCCAAGACACTGTACCCGGCGTGCAGGTAGGGGGAGGGGGGAGGGGGTTTTAAGAATATTGTGTGGAGTGTGTGTAGGGGGGGGTGGGGGTGAGGAGCCGCTCTGTGGGGGGGTGGTTAAGGGGTGTAGAGGTTAGAAGGGCTATGTGGGGGGGTAGGTAGTTTAGGGGGGAGGGTGGTGGTGACGGTGGTGAGGGTGGGGGGGGGGGGGGGGGGGGGGGGGGGTGCGCTTTTGGGCAGTGAGCTTATTTTGTGAACATCCATGACCCAGTCAAGACACTGTACCCGGCTGTGGCAGGTCAGGGGGGGGGTGGGGGGGGGGGGTGGGGTTAGAAACTGTGTGTGTGTGTGTGATAGGTGGGTTGGGGGGGTTGGGGTGGAAGGGGGTTGAGGGTGTGTGTGTGTGGGTGGGGGGGGTGGTAGGTAAGTAGGATGGGTGGGTGGGTGGGGGGGGGGGTGTGGTAGGTAGGGGGTGAAGGGGTGGGGGGTGAAGGGGGGTGGCTGCCTGTGGGCAGGAGCTTACTTTTGTGAGCATCCCATGCTCTCAGCCCAGACACTGTACCCCAGCTTTGCAGGTAGGGGTTGTGTATGTGAGTTTGTTGTGTGTGTGTGTGGGGGGGGGGGGGGGGGGGCAGAGGTGGGGAGGAAGGGGGTTGGGTTGTAGGAGTGGGAAGGTTGGTGTGTGGTGAAGGGGGTTGGGCCGCCTGTAGGCAGTGAGCTTATGTTTTGTGAACATCCATGACCCAGCCAAGACACTGTACCCGGCTGTGCAGGCAGGGGGGCGGGGGGGTGGGTAGAATGTGGTGTGTGGCGGTGGTGGTGTGTGGGGTGTGTGGGGCGGGGGGCTGTGGGTAGTGGGGGGGGGGCACAAAGGGGGGGGGGGAGGAGGGGGGGAGGGGGGGACAGGGGGGAGGGAAGGGGTGGGTTGTAGGAGTGGGAAGGTTAGTGTGTGGGGAAGGGGGTTGGGCAGCTGTGTGCAGTGGCTTAATTTTTAACAGTAATGTAATGTAAGGTAATGTATGTAATTAATGTAAGTGATGTATGCTAATGTAATGTTAATGTATGTAATGTAATGTAATGTAATGTAATGTAATGTGAACACCCCATTGACACGGCCAAGACCAGTACCCGGTGTGAGGTAGGTGGGTGGGGGGGCGGGGGGGGGGGGGCGGGGAGGGAAAAAGGGGGGGGGGAGGAAGGAGGGAGGGGGGGAGGGGGGAGGGAAGGGGGTGGGAGTAATGGTGGTGGTGGTGGCTGGTGTGGTGGCTGGGTGGTGGGTGGTGGTGGTGGGGGTGGGGGGGGGCCGCGGCCTCCAGGCAGAGGGGGGAAGGTGTGGGTTGGTGGTGTGGTGTGGGAGGGGGTAGAGGAGGGGACGTGGGTGGTGGGGGTGAGGGAGGGGGTTAGATGGGGAAAAGTAAAACTAAATTGTGCGAAATTCGTGACCCCTTAGGTAAGGGGGGGGGCGGGGGCGGGTGAGATGGTGTGGGGGTGTGTGTGGGGGGGGGATGGGTTAAAGTGAACCGATTTGTGTGGAAAAATCAGACCCAGCCAATACACAACGTACCCAGCTGTGCAGGTAGTAGGGGTTGCTGGGTGGAGGGTGGGTGGGGTTGGGGGTGGGGTGGGGGGGGGTGGAGGCAGAGGGGGAGACGGGGGGATTTGAGGAGGGGGGGGGGGGGGGGGGGGGGGGCTGTAGGGGGGCAGAGGGGGAGGACGGAGGGGGGTGGGGAGGGGGGAGGGGGGGACAGAGGGACGGACGGGGGGGGGGGGGGGGGGGGGGGGGGGGGGGTAAGTTGTTATAGCGTTAGCTAAATGAAATGAAATGATAAAAAGCTATTACTGAAAACATAACACACATGCTCAATGGTGGGACTTTACAATACGTACGAATACACACAATTCATACAACATATATATTTGTCTGTTTTCCCTGTAAAGGCCATCAACACC
>JACBWV010000252.1:1020570-1068015 GCA_013435795.1 Chlamydomonas sp. ICE-L
TGCTGCATGCTGCTGCTTCTGCTTCTGCTTCTCCTGCTTCTGCTTCTCCGCTGCTGCCTCTCCGCTGGTCTCGGCTGCTGATGCTCTGCTGGTTGCTGCTGCTGCTTCTCTTGGGCCGCTGCATGCTGCACGATGTTGGATATGATGCTGATATATAATAAGATACCATCTCGGAGAGACCTTGCAGATGGACATCCCAACGCCATCGCCATTTGTCCTAGATATTATTCAACTGCCAAATTTAATGTTAAGGTAATATATAATATTGTCCTAAGGAGCAGATTCAACGGCAATTAAATTGGTAAAAAACTGACATGTGAAGGTGTAGGCCTATTATATCAGAGAACTCAAGATAACTGGAACAAAATGCTTCCCCCCGAAAACTCGTACTTAGTAGACTCTTGTCGAGAAGTTTGGCCTGGAAATCCGCCTGGACTCAACATTTGGCCTGGAAATTCTTCGACAATTTCTCGACGAAGTACAAACGTTTGTCCGTCCTCCCCTGAATGCTATAAGATGGCCGTCATTCACTAGCGTTCTGACTAACCAACAAAGTGTGCGAGTGTCCTAGGCACAAGATCCATTAGCATTAAGAGTGCAAAAGCTAGGGTTAGCGCCGGGAAATTTGGTTCCGCTATATATCGCGATCGCTATTTTAAAACCCCGTTGTTTGGCAATTTATCGCTATGAAATGGGGATACAAGTTTTGGTTTGTTACCCGATGTGGTCTTAACACTGCTATCAAGGGCTAAAGCTATAACGCTGTCCCTGAGGAGGGACGAAACCAGTAAGCTGAAAAAACTCACTTTCATTTGAAACAAGCTGGCTAAGCACCTGAGGACCTGTTGGGCACAAATCTTCTTGTATACAAGGAAAAGCACAGACAGTTCGCACGCACGTTGGTGGTGCCCCAGTGCAAGCCCCGCGGGCTGGCCCCCCTCAACCTACTCATGCCTCACTATAAGCATACTATTTATTGCCTTTATGGACTTTGTATTTACGTATTTAGATTTATTTACGGAGTTATTATGGATTTTATTATTTATTTTTATACTTATTTAGTTATTTATTTATTAGTACTTATTATCTATTATTACTTTACTTATTATGTATTACTTACTCTAACTGATTTATTTTACTTATTTATACTTTATATTACGTGTATTATTACTTATTTAGGTATTTAATTCTATTTATTATTTATTACTTTTATTACTTACTTTACTTATTATTTATTTATTACTTACTTTACTTATTTATTATTTATTTATGTTCTTATTCACGTATTTGTTATGTACTTATGTATTATTTATTGTTTATTTATGTGGCTGAGAGGCTTATTTATTTATTTATTCTATTTATTTATGTATTTATTACTATTTATTGATTACTTTTTTCCACTTATTTGTTTTTACTTATTTATTTATTATTTCTATTTTCTTATTTTTTATTTAATTATATTTGATGTTATTTATAGTGTTTATTTCATTTATTTATTTATTTATTTATTTATTTAACATTATTGATTTATTTACTTAGTTACCTCATTTATTCTATTTTTCTTATTTATTTATTTATTTATTTACTATTTCTTCCTTTATTTAACCTTATTTATTTGGGCAAACCTGCTCCCTCCCTCGCTCAGATCTCCACAAATCACACCAACCACCAACCCAGCGGACATTACCTCATCATACCTGATACATCCAATGCCCACACTGCTTCCCTCTATTGCCAGCCGACATCTTCAGACCAAATCTAACCAACCAACAAGCAACAAATCGGACCAGCCAACAGCCCGAGAACACTACCTCATTATACCTGAACTTCAATTTCCCCACAACGCCAGCTCCCTCCATGCCATAATAGCTCAAACCAACTCACACAAATCCAACCACCACCAGCCCAACCAACACTACCTCATCATATCTGCACACATCAAATCCTTTACGCTGCTCCCTCCCTCACCATCAGATCTCCAACCAAATCATCCAACTAACCAAATCAACCAACCAACCAAACAGCCAACCAACCAAATCAACCAACCAACCATATCAACCAACCATATCAACCAACCAACCAACCAACCAACCAACCAACCAAATCAACCGACCAAATCAACCAACCAACCAACCAACCAACCAACCAACCAACCAAATCAACCGACCAAATCAACCAACCAACCAACCAACCCAAGCGGACACTACCTCATCATACCTGAGACATCCAATGCCCACACTGTTCCCTCCCTTGCCATCAGATCTCCAACCAAATCAACCGACCAACCAACCAACCAACCCAACCCTCCGCAACAACCGACCTCTATAATAGCGCCAAGCTCAGCAACAATCCATCCGTTACCACTTCTCCCTCCCTCGCCATCAGATCTCCAACCAAATCAACCAATTAACCGAATCAACCAACCAACCAACCAACAAAATCATCAAAATCGACCAGCCCACCACCCATGGTACCCTACACCATCAGCTTACCTGAGACTATCCATGCTCCCGTCCCTCCCATCAGATCGCAACCAAAATCAACCAACCAACCAAAATCAACCGACCACCAAATCAACCACCATCAATCCACCACCAACCAATCAACCCAAATCGACCAACCACCCAACGAAACACAACTCATCATGCTTGAGACAAGCATGCCCACATTGCTGCTCCCTCCCCCGCATGTAGATATCTCGCCGCCTTGCTATGCTTTGAGGGGTGTCATGAACGTAATGAGGTGAACCCCAATTTCGAACATGTTGAGCCATTGAAGGCCTGGTAATACTTGTTGTATTTAGGTTATTTTAATAATAAAATAATACATAAATACTTAGTACAATCATCAGATTTATTTTATTTTATTTTTCTGGTGATTGTGTGTCACTCCCATCCCCATCCCTATTGATGGGTGTCATGAATGGACCGAGGTGACCCCCAAGTTGAACACGGTAGACCATGGAACGCCCTGTAATCTGTTTTATTTATTTTAGTTAATAAATCAAATAAATACGTAAGAATTTTTTTTTTTTGTTTTTTTTTTTTTTTTTCTGATAATTGTGATTTACTTCCCACCCCCCAACCCCTATTGATGGTGTCCATTAACGTGACTGTGTAACCCCAAGTTTTACGAAGGTGACTAGGGAAATGCCCAAGTACTGATACTGCCCCTTAGGGTTTGACAGCCCCACCCCCCCCCCCACCCCCCCCCTACCCTTACCCCCACCCTACCCCCCCACCCCAACCCCTACCCTACCCCCACCCCCACCCCCACCCCTAACCCCCTCCTAACCCCACACCCACCCCTAACCCTACACACACACACACACCCACACCACCACCCCCACACACACACACACAGCACACAGTTAGAAGTAGTTCACCCAGTTCGCTCACCTACATTTTACAACCTACCAACTCCTTGACAAATTGGAATTGAAATTTGAATTTTACTTTCCGTGTAATGCGTCACTCGCAAGGACGTGAACGTAAGGACACCACACCACAGCACTAAACAATCTACCCAACTCCTTGACCTAATACTGGCTCTCAACCCTTGCCCCGTGGTCCTAATTGTTTTGTGGAAATAGTTCTCTCCCACACTGCACCAGATTACTTTCCTAATTTTGCTAGTCAGAAATATTCTCACCCACTTATCACCTACATTTTATTTTTGACGGGGCTCCCCCATCTGGTGTGTCCTCGACATACCCCCTCGGCACACCACACACCCTCACCGTACACACCACACACATCCGCACCACCAGCTCACACACGTTACACCAACACCAGGTCTGCCTGGAATCACCATAAGCTGGTGGAAACAAACACCACACACACACCACACACATTTACCACCACCTCACAGTTACCACACCACTTCAGGTCACCCCTGTTGTCCGTTTGTTGTTTTGCGAACCACCGCCGACCGACCGAACACCTTGCTACCCGACACGAATCCCTGACGCCTCCCAACGTCTCGGAATAACTGAACTGGCTTCGTCCGCTCCATTCCGTTGGCACTTGTCGACTGTTGCAACACTCTGACTCCGCCAATTGTCCGCTTCGCTCGAGACGCTGCATAGGACTTGTCTGTATTCACGTGCTTCCGTATTCCCCTAAGTGCGCCTACTCTTTTGTAGTACTCCCCTAATGCCCTACTCTTTGTACTCCCTAAACTCTACCTACGTCGCCTACTCTTTTGTACTCCCCTAAACTCCCCTAAGTGCCTACTCTTTTGTACTCCCTAAACCTCTCCTAAGTGCCTACTCCTTTTTTTGTACTCCCTAAACTCCCTACGTGGCCTCCTCTTTTGTACCCCCTAAACTCTCTGAATCCTACTCTTTGGTACTTCCTAAACTCTCCTAATGCCTACTCTTTTGTACTCCCCTAACTCCCCTACTGCTACCTTTTTACTCCCCTAAACTCCCCTAAGTGCCTACTCTTTTGTACTCCCCTAAACTCTCCTAAGTGCCTACTCTTTTGTACTCCCCTAAACTCTCCTAAGTGCCTACTCTTTTGTACTCCCCTAAACTCTCCTAAGTGCCTACTCTTTTGTACTCCCCTAAACTCCCCTAAGTGCCTACTCTTTTGTACTCCCCTAAACTCTCCTAAGCCTACTCTTTTGTATCCCTAACTCCCCTAAGGGCTACTCGTTTTGTACTCCCCTAAACTCCCTTAGTGCCTACTCGTTGTGTACTCCCCTAAACTCCCCTAAGTCCTACTCTTTTGTACTCCCCTAAACGCTCCTTATGCCTACTCTTTTGTAACTCCCCTAACGCAACTATAACTCCCCTAAGTGCCTACTCTTTTGTACTCCCCTAAACTCTCCTAAGTGCCTACTCTTTTGTACTCCCCTAAACTCCCCTAAGTGCCTACTCTTTTGTACTCCCCTAAACTCTCCTAAGTGCCTACTCTTTTGTACTCCCCTAAACTCCCCTAAGTGCCTACTCTTTTGTACTCCCCAAACTCAAACTCCCCATTCCTACTCTTTTTACTCCCAAACTCTCTCCTAAGTGCCTACTCTTTTTGTACCCCCTAACTACTCCCCTAATGCCTACTCTTTTGTTACTCCCCTAAACTCTCCTTAGGGCCTACTCTTTTGTACCTCCCCTAAACTCCCTAGTGCCTACTCTTTTGTACTCCCCCCTAAACTCTTCCTAAGTGCCTACCTCGTTTTTGTACTCCCCTAAACTCCCCTAATTGCTACTCTTTTGGTACTCCCTAAACTCTCCTAAGTGCCGGTCTTGTTGTACTCCCCTAAACTCCCCTAAGTGTCCTACTCCTTGTAACTCCTAAACTCCCCTAAGTATGCCTACTCTTTTGTACCCTTTTTGTAACGCCCCAAACCCCCTAAGTGGCCTACTCTTTTGGTCGCCCCTAAACTCACTCACTCCCCTAAGTGCCTACGCGTTTGACTACCCTAAACCCCCTAAGTGCCTACTCTTTTGTATACCAACCTCGCCGAAGTGCCTACTCTTTTGCACTTCCCCTAAACGCTCCCAGTCCTACGCTTTTGTACGTTCTCCCCTAAACTCCCCCTAAGTGCCTACTCCTTTTCGTAGATAGCAAAAGTGGCAACGCCATTCGAGACTGATCCTCGGTGCCGCTGGTTTGTGTGGGGAGACCTACCTCCTGGTGTGAAATACCTTGGACACAACTTTCAAAAAAACGCCAAGTTCCTAAAATAAAACTTGGAAAAAAAAAAAAAACGTTAAAAACTTAAAGGAAAAAAAAAAAAAAGTAAAACTGAAAAAAAAATCCAAGCCTACTATAAACTCTAAACAACTTTCAAAACGTAAAAAAAAAAAAAAAAATCCACGCTCTTTGGAGCTTTTGCCGCGGTGACAAGATTTTGTTCACACCTGGATCTGTTGTGCGGAGCCCCCCCTTCGGGGGTGTGTTGACTCCCAGGGCCATCCCTGTGCCCGTTGGGTATTGGCGGCAGACGTGCGACCTAGAAAGATAACTTGGCATGTCAATCCCTGTCCAATAACAAATTGGGGGGGGTCTTCAGCCCGCCGGTCTGTTGCCACCCGTGTCGCCCCGATTGGGGTTGATGTTGGAAAGGCCTTGAACGAGCTTGTCAATGACCCCCCCCCCCCCCCCCTAGGGGGGGCTGCACCACAGCCAATTCTGTGGCGCATTTAGGGGGCTGCACCACAGCCGACTTATGTGCGCGTTTAAGGTGGGCTTCACCACGCCGAATATGTGCGCGTTTAGATTGATGCGATCGATGCGCATAACGGGACCTCAGCATCGTCACTGGGGTTCTAGACGTGCCGGCCCTAAGCCCCCCCCCTAGCCCCCCCCCCCGCACCCCCCCCTGCGGTCACTGTATTGCAGCTAAGGAACGGCAATCGACGGTAGTATTATGTTCGAAAACTTGGAGTAACAATATTCTTATAGTTCAACAAATATTGTTTTTTTCAAATTAATTCGAATTTCTCTGGTAGACGGCTTGTCCGACAATATAATGTAATATTTGTATTCCAACTAATATATATAACATAGTCGCCCCGCTTTGAAACTGCCTGTGTGCACAGGTCTGGAATGCCTTCAAAGTGGGGGCAGGGGCCGAGGTGTGGGGGATTGGGTGGGATGGGTGAGGGGTCAGATGAAAAACAGCAACTTCCCGTAGATGTGTCTGAGAACTTTATTCTGCCTCCCCTCCCCCCCCCCCCTCCCACCCGCCCCACCCCCCCCCCCCCCCCTTTTTTTCTCATAGATAACAAAAAACTCATTGGAAGGCAGTGACAAAGACCTGCATTTGTACTGTGCTTCACCCCCCCACCGCTAACACTTCACAAAACCCACACCTCACAACTCCCCACCCCACCACACCACCACCCCGCCCACCCCACCCTTTTTGCTCAGAGTGCAAGCTCTCTTGGAAGGCATTAACAAACCTGCATCTTGTGCGGTCTCAACCCACACAACATACCGCACACCCCACACACACACCACACACAACCACATACTCACACCTCACTCCCCACCATTGCTCAGGGTAAAACAAGCTCTCTGGTAGGCATGACAAAACCTGCATCTTGTTACTGGGCTTTCCTCCACCAAGCTCCTTGGAGCCCTTGCATGGAACACGAAGTTGGTTCCCACACATACCGGTCCTTAGTTGCTGCCTTCAACTTGTTCGGCTGGCACACAAAATTTGGTCCCTTTCTCAATGAGGCGTCCAAGCATGGCAGGCAGTGGAAGGTAGAAGGCCCAGACTGTGGTACCCCCACCACCCCCTCACCGACACACACTAACACACACAACAAACCTCACCCGATTTGGCTTTTCTCGAGGGGGATTTTCCCAGAGTAGTCAAGTAGCTGCGTAGGAGGGCATAGCTGTGGACCCGCCTCCCCCCCCCCCCCCCCCCCCCCCCACACACACACCACACCAGCACCGCACCCCCCGCACCCTAATTTGGCCTTTCTCAAGGAGGCCGTTCCCAGAGTGGGCAGGCAGTGAAGGTAGGAGAGTCCCAGACTGTGGTACCCCCCCACCCCACCTCACCCCACCCCCCCCCCCCCCCCACACACACACCACGCACACGCGCACCGCACACGCACACACACCCTTCATTTGGCCTTTCAAATCCTCCAAGGGGGAGGCTTCCATAGACCAGATGGTCAAGTAGTGTACGGAAGGATTTGATTGGAACACTTGACTGTGTCACCAACTCAACACACACACACACACCACACAACCACACACACTCCACAGGCACACACACCCCCTATCCACCCTTTCTCAAGGGAGGATCCAATGATTTGTGAAAGCAGTGGAAGGTAGGAGGAGGCCCAGCTGTGGTAAGCCCCCCGCTCTCCATGGCCTGCGTGCTTGTCCTGTTTAGGTGCTTCCCTTGTTAGTCCTTGTTAGGTTTTGGTCCTGCTTTTGTTCCTTTAGGTAACTCCCTTTTAGGCCTGTTAGGTTGGTCCTGTCGTGCTTGTCCCTTTAGGTTAATTCCCTTGTAGTCCTGTTAGGGTTATCCTGCTTGCTTGTCCTGTTAGGTTAATTCCCTTTAGTCCTGTTAGGGTTGGTCCTGCTTGCTTGTCCTGTTAGGTTAATTCCCTTGTTAGTCCTGTTAGGGTTGGTCCTGCTTGCTTGTCCTGTTAGGTTAATTCCCTTGTGTATCCCTGTGAGGTTGATCTCCTGCTTGCTTGCCCTTTAAGGTTATTCCCTTTTTGTCCTGTAGGGTTGGTCCTGCTTGCTTGTCCTGTTAGGTTAATTCCCTTGTTAGTCCTGTTAGGTTTGGTCCTGCTTGTTTGTCCTGCTACTTTAGGCCAAATTCTTATCTTGATCCGGGGCCGGGAAAAATTGAAGATGGAATAGCGTGGCAAATGCTGGCCCGACGTGTCTTTTTTGTGATAAAGCTGGTCCTCAGGTATTACACACGTACTGCCGCTGGCCCTCCATGGAACTCAGCCCGGTAAAAACACACCTGTCTCTTGCCGGCCCTCCTCTGAAGGCTCAACCCGGTACAACACCCGTACTGCCACCCTCCAATGAAGACTCAGCCTCGATAGAACGCCTGTACTGCCGGCCTCTAATGAAGGCTCAGCCTCGGTATAACACCCGACTTGCCGCTCCATCGCTGAGAGCTCAGCCTCAATTATAACACACGCGTGGTGTGTAAGCTGGTGCAGGTCCTCCAATAAGGCTCAGCCTCGGTCATAACACTGTACTGCCGGCCTCCCTCCAACCAAACAAGTGCTCCGGGCACGGTAGATCACCTACTAACTGCCGCCCCACGATGAGAGTTTTCAGCCTTCGTATTCCCTATACTGCCGCTCCAACGAGGCTCTCAGCCTCGGGAATCCCTATACTGACGGCCGCCCCCGATGAGAGTCCCTCGGTATAACACCTGTACTGCCCGCCTCCAATAAGGCTCGCCTCGTATGACACCCTACTGCCGGCCCCCGATGAGAGTTCAGCCTCGGTACAAATACCGTCTGCCAGCCTCCAATGTAGGCTCATCCGCGGACACCCAACCCCCTTACTGCCGGCCCCTCCAATGAAGGCTCAACCTCGGTACAACACCCGTACTGCCAGCCTCCAATGAAGGCTCAGCAGCCTCGTATCAAACACCCTACTGCCGGCCTCCAATGAGGCTCCACCTCGGTACAATAACCCTACGGACGCGGCCTCCAATGAAGGCTCAGCCTCGGTAATAAAACACCTGTACTGCCGGCCTCCAATGAAGCTCAGCTTGGTAGACCCCGTCCTGCCGGCCCCCGGATGAAGGCTCAACTCGTACACACCCTGTTTCTACTGGCAGGAGAGACACGAGTTAACTAAGGCTTTGCCGTCGACCAAGGCCTTCGTCCCATGCCACCTGGGCATGACCCTGGCCGGTCACTCGATTCAAGCTCACGCCACCCTGTGCATGACCTGGCATTAACCTGCCGTCACCACTATTTCAAGCCGAGGTCCCAGGACCATTCCTGGTTCAAAGCCGACATTTTCAACATCAGCTCCAGCTCATGGCCAGGTCTAAGAACTTTCCAATGCCCAAGGAAGCAATTAATGTCTGCCTTATTACGAGGCGTGTGTTGAGAGGGGAGCCAGCCGTTTGCTGGCACTGGGCCAACCACCGAGTAACGGGGGTCATACAAAATTAAAGTACGCCTTATTGGCAGGCTGTGGAGGTTGAAGGGGGCCAGCCTGTTTCTTGCACTGGGCCAACCCATCGCGCACTTCTGTTTTGACAGAATACCTAAGGGAGGGCGGCAAGTCATGTTTTTTTTTCGTTCAAGCCGAGGAAAAGTCAGGTGGCCGTGGGACGCATCCAGAGCAAGTAAACGTACGGGTGGCCGTGGTAACATTCCTCTCTCCTTCGCTTCAGACAAGTAAACGTCAGGTGGTGTAAGGGCGCATTCCTAGAGCAGTAAAAACATTAGGTGGCGTGTTCAAAGCAACAATGTCAAAGCTTTCTTCGTTTCAGAAAATGGGTCCTTTCTGGATAGCGATCAGGGATTTGGTGCCTTTCAAGGTTGGGCTCCTGGTAGCGATTTGGCCAGCCTGGCGGTTGGGGTCGAGAGGCGGGGGAGACTCAGGTGCAGAAATGGGGTCTTGCTGGAGCGATTGAGGAATTTTGGTGCCTTTCAAGGTTGGGCGCTCCTGTGAGCGATGTGGCCAGGCCAGGCAGTGTTGGGGGGCGGGAGCGGGGAGACGGGTTAGCTAAAGGGGGTCTCTCTGGTATCGATTTGGCCAGGCCTGCCCGGGTGGGGCGGGGCTGGGGAGACCAGGGTGCAGAAAGGGGTCTTTCCTGGACGATATGGCCAGGCCGCGGGTTGGGGGCGGAGGCGGGGAGACTCCGGGTACCAGAAAGGGGGGTTTCTGGAGCGATTAGGAAGTTGGTGCTTTCAAGTTGGCCCCTGGTCCAATTTGGGTAGCGTCCCTTAGGGGGTGAGGGGCGGGGCCCGAGATTCGAGTCTCGTAGTAGCGGAAGGTTTGGCCAAACGCGGGTCCTCAGTAGCGGCGCTACTGGTGTGGTAAAACAGCTTCTGGCTCAAGCACTGCTTACAAGCATTGGCCCATATAAATTAATACGCCCTATTACAACGTGGGTGTTGAGGGGGGGGCAAGCCTGCTGTGCTTTCACACTGGGGCAAACGCAGCACCAGGCCCCTTTTTTTCCTTTCTCGAAAATATTTTGAAGATTAGATAAACCATATTCCCGAAGTTGGTCCCGATTTGAAAAGGTCACTTTTGTCTTTGAAACCCCCTACAGAGGGGGGGGGGGGGGCATCATCCCATAATAACATAGGTGCGCCCGGCGCCACTGCACTACACTTTCCTCTTTTGGGCTATGCGTAGCAGCTTCCTTCCAGCTCATCAGCCAGCCTGAGGTCGGCCCCAATATTCCACTGCCTGGAAAGCCTGCATGCCCAAGCCCTGGTTGTTCGAACGCACTACTTGGCTCGGTGTTGGCACAAGGGTTGTGGGTGAAGGAGCTACCTAGAAGCTGCTACGTGTAGCGCAAAATAGAAACGGCTGGCACTAGATTTTGATTGGCAGCTACAGCAGCTGGTGCACCAAACGAATCGGTATTAATTGAGTTGTAAACCTTACAAACAATTGTACCGTCTTGTTTTTATGTACGGGTAGGACTCAATTGACAATTTCGATGCACGCGTCGCCTGCGACGCTACAAATGGCGGAGATGATCCGCGAGGGATTGGACTGTGGCAGCGGGAAGCGGAGTTTAGTTCGTAGACCTGTTGGCTGACGTGTCTAGCATCATCACGGTCCGCTGGATGGACGGCTGGTCGGTCGGACCGGACAAATGGTGTAACACTGGGGCTCCCGCCCCCAGAAAGGGGCTTTCCCCAAAAATCTTTGTGGTTTTGAAGGCAACCAACCCCCCTAACCGAAAACAGACTGGTCAAGTCCCAAACGGAAACAAACTAGAGTGTAAAGAAGCGGAAAAAAGGGGAGGTAATGCAAAGTAAGCAATCCAGAACACCAAGCCACCCGACTTGAGACTATATCTACCTACTATACCGCCCGGTCTTGCCCTAGTTCTGTCCCTCTCAAGTCCTGCCTCCTGGTTTGGCAAGACTGCGTAGCTTGCAGCCCTCGCCGGCCACTTGCCGCCTATCAGGGGCAGCGTCGTCGATGTACGGCCTCAGTACCCATAACCAGACGGTTCAGTTTGTTTCACGTCCCTTCACCATGGTAACAATAATTTCAATAGTATATTACAACATACCTTACATACCACTATCTGTACCAGACCTCTCCTGGAGGTCCTTCACCATAATGGTAGCTACTCTAGGTGTGTGTAAAGGCCCGTCCAACACATATTACGAGCCGGTTCCCTTGACCCACGTCCTTAGAGTGTCATTGTGCCTATCTTGAAGTTAAGATGTCCTTTATTTATTTAACCAACCTCCGGTGTGCCCATTAACCCAAAAAGCCTTTTCGTGCTTGTGCAAATTGTAGACGCTCTAGACAAACGTAGGGGAACTTCGAAGCTTCGCTCTCCGCGACAGTTGGGGCCTGTATGTAATGTTGTTTACCATTACATGGGTCATGTAGGCTAAAGGGCTCCTGCCCAACCATGATAATAGGAGGGGCTAACATGAAAAACACACTGGATGAACCTGGAACCCCAAAGAATCGTTGGTGAGTTCGTGCTACATTGATTTTGTTTCCTAGGTGTATAAGAACATCATTCACGTATGTTTGTAAGCAATCTTGTTGATAATAATTGCAATGCCGGGTCAAGATTTCTAAATTTTTGTGTGCTCGCCAGTCTAGTGATCTGCGGCAGGGTTGTCAGGACGCTGCGTCATCCGCCGCAGGACCGGTGCGGGTTCTGTTGTCGGCCCCCCCCCGCCGGACGCAACGTGGGAGGCTCCGTTGACCAGAATAAAGGGCTGTTGCGGTCTCAGACGCGCTATCACAAATCGTTGCTTCTTAGGCATCAAAGGCTTGGTGTCTTTCTGAGGAACCTGGCTGCGGTTTTTCTAAACGTCCTTCTCACGTCGCAACGAAGTTTTTGGCTACATAGAAATAATTTTCGGCTCATTCACCCTGATCATTAAACGGATTCTCGAGCATTCTTGAACCCCCTGGTAATGTGCCAGTCAACGCGTTCTACCAATATGAAAGAGAAGTGGGGATTCGGGTAATTTGGTTTTCCTGTGGGTGTGGGTGTGGGGGATAGGTATGGTGAGATTGTTGTTGTTGTTGTTGTGTGTGTGTGTGTGTGTGGGGGTTGCGGGGGGGGTAAACGGATTTTCGCCTCTAAGGGTGGGAGGCAGTCACAGAAGCAACAACTCAACACGTGAGTAAGTGACTATCCCGCCTCAGTGAAGGAAAGAAGAAAATATGTGTAACAACTCAACACGTGAGTAAGTGATTAACAACTCAACACGTGAGTAAGTGATTAACAACTCAACACGTGAGTACGTGATTTACAACTCAACACGTGAGTAATGATTAACAACTTTTCAATCGTAGAGTATTTACACAGTAGAGGACTGAAAGAATATAACAAGGACTCATACGATGCGCTTATATCGACGATGAAGCTCTGCAGACCTTGCGGACACGTGTGGGCCACAACTAGCCTGTGGCCTGGCGGCAGTCAACTCGGGACCTGGAGGGACCAGGTACCAGTATGCATTATGCCGACTCAGTGACCGACGTGTGTCGGACAACAACACAACTCAACACGTGAGTAAGCAACTGTCCCGCCTTGAAGGAAAGAAGAAAAGATGCGGAATAGGCACCGCCAGGTGGCGCCCCCCCCCCCCTAGAAAGACCTTACCCTGGATTAGTCCGATACATGTGTTTTTAAGTCAGAATGTAAGCAATATCGTGCAATCCGATTTGTTATGTTTCCATCTCCCCCAACCACAGACCGGGAGAACGATCACCCTTGATAATGAACGCCTTAGATATCGGAGGCGCCTGCATTGTTGGCTGCTCATTTGGCGATAGTGGTACCGCTAAATTTAGCTTTCCGGAGCGTTATGTCGTTAGCTCTGACACAGGGAATGGAATAGGGCGTATAAGCTTACATACGAGATGCCATGCCAGCGACTGGCAGTATAGCAAGAAAATGCGACAGTACCTTCGGGTATGCTACGCTAGGCTCTGCCCTATCGAGCTAGGCCCACAAAGGCGGAAGCAACTTCCAGGCGGAATAGCCTAGCGCACTAAACATCCAGCTGGACCGGGAGAACCGTTTATACACTAAAATAACCTGCAAAGGGTTGCGTGTAATGCCAACTAGGTTTTCTAGCCCACCCGGGTAAATAACCGGCCATGTTCGTGCACTGGCGGTGCAATACATTGGTACACATTCAGATAAATCCGGGCAAGCGGTTCAAGTATATGGTAATTGTATAATTGTAATTGTATTTCGTTTTAGCAGAATGGTAATATTTGTTTCGTTCCTGCAATTGTAAATTGTTTTCGTTTCAGCAGAGTGATGGATGGGCCCCAAGGAGGGTTGGGCCTCCACTTGTAGACCCTGGCTCCTTCCTCTTCCCTCTCCGATGGTACAGCTGTATGTCTGTTCAGTATCCAGGGGTAGCCACTGTAGCCAAAGGGCTGCCCGACCGTGGAGGACGGGCTTAACAAAGACAAAGAAATAAAAAGGTACAATCATTAGTTCAATGCAATTTAGTTCATTTAATATGCCTATGGCCCGAGGATATTATTTAATCCCATGCCATAGAATATGCCTCTAATGCTTGATGACCAGGGATCATACAGGGTTTTGGGATAATGAATTGTGTTTTTAAAATGGACGCAATGGCAATATTGTGTTTTTAAAATCAGCCGCTTAACTGTTGTCTTGGCATCTGGTCGGCAAGTAAAAATGTGCTCACTGTAGGTTTTACGAGAGTACTGGATGGAAACCCACGAATGGTGTACAATTGTGATTAATGTATGTCCCGGCGCAAATCAGGCGGATCAGTTTACAATGCCTAGTGCCGAGGCCCAGGACCTATGAACCATTGGACTGCGGATCCCGTGATCCATGCCACTTGGGTGGCACGACCTTGCCTGCCACTTTCCGTTGTCCTTCGTGTCCCTGTTTCATTACTCGGAACCTTTCTCCGCCTCCCTTTGCGTGTCATCCAACCTTCGCTCAAATCCCTTACATAATTCTTTGCTAAAAGGGCCACTCTCGCCTAATTTCCTCCATCGAAACCGCTCCCCGCTCTCGCTCCCGCGTGACCAAGGTATTTGAGTGTGGAACGTCCCTGCGCCTCGCATTTTGCTCGCATTGTCGGCGAAGCAACTCGCTCGCATTTCTAGCCAGCTTCTTCTCGAAACAGCTCCCTGCGGATTTTCAACTCCATTATTCAACCTCGGACTGCTAGGCATGATGAAGCCGAACCAAAACAGCAACACTGTAGAGGAGACTGCTCAGGAGCCGTTTGAGAAGGTGTTCACCCATGTATCAAAAAGTGAGAGTCCCGTAAGGGCAGACTAACCGTGATGAGTGTCTCCCTTGGGTGCTTGGAGTACATGGAATCACCACCTTTCCGTTTCCTTCCCCCACTCGTCGGTCCTCCGCCACCACGTCCTTCCGCCCCCCCTTAGCCTCCCCTCCCCCCACTGGTTGTCCAGGACCCCCGCCGGATAGCTATTCCTAATCCACGCCAAATCGGCGTATTCGGAGTACTTCTTCCTTACATGGTCCTCCCTAATACCAACGCCGTGGGCAGGGGTGGGAGGCCTGCAGGCACCATGATAAATGCATTGCATTGTCAAAGACAGGGCATCGTTGCCCCAAGACAGCCTGGTCCCAACACGCACACACACCACACACACACACACAACACACACACCTCCACGTGGGGGGGGTGGGGGGGGGGGGGTGTTGAGGTCTTTCCACCATCCTCAGTGTAACCATCATTGTTTATTAATTTAGCCGTACATCATTGACTTGTGTGTAAATCATGGACTGGTTGTACATCATGGACTGTGTGCACAAGCGTTGTCTGTGTGTACATCCTTGGAGGTGTGTCCACATGGACTGTGTGTGTACATCTGACTGTGCGTACAGCAGACTGTGTGTCAGCATGACCTGTGTGTACATCAATGGGACTATCTGTACAATCGTGACTGTGGTTCAATCTTGTCCTGTGTGGTACATCATCGACTGTTGTCCGTCGTTGTCTGTGTGGCCATCATTGCCTGTGCGTACATCATTGGTCCTGTGTGTACATCACTGTCTTGTGTACATCATTGACTCGGGTGTAAAATCATTGACGGTGTGTACATCATTAGCTGCTCCGGTTACACATTGAGAACTGTGGGGTAAATCATTCCACCTGCACAGGCAGTTTAACTGACTTGCAAGCAGGGCATGGATCCTATGAGGCATGCTCCTTGGCCCTCATAATTTGCTTCAGGCATGGGTGAGTTGGGTGGTGTAATACATAAAATCATTATATAAATAATACATACATAATTTTAGCCCCCGCAGTAATGAGCATAGCTCCTTGGCCCTCAGATTTGCGGTCGGATGGGTGAGTCTGCGGTGTAATAAAATAAAAAAGCAAATAGTACGCCATATTGCGAAGCATGCTCCTTGGCCCTCAAGATTGCTTGGGGCATGGGTGAGTCATGCGGTGTAATAAATAAGCAAATAAATAGATAAATAAATCAATAAATACAGAAATAAATGAATACACAAATAAATAAATACATGCATCTGCATACATAAATAAAAAAATAAAAAAAATAAAAAAATAAATTATAAAATAAATAAATAGATAAATAAATAAATAAATAAATAGATAAATAAAAAATACATACATAGTACGCCTTATTAAGAGGCGTGCGGTTGAGGGGGGCAGCCCGTTTGCTTGCACTGGGTCCAACCACCAATATCGTCGTTGTTATTCACTTTCCTGTTTCTGTGTCTTTTCTCACTGCATGTTAGCACCTCTCCGCCTCCCCCCCCCCCCACCCCACCACCTGCACACACACACACCCAAACACACAGGCACACACACACACACTATATTTTCCAGCGTGGCATTTATCGGCTTCTGTGCCCTAGCTGCCAGTAAGCGGCGTTTGTGCATTTCCCCTCCTCCATCCCCTCATCCCGCCCCCCCCCCCCCCCCCCCCCCCCTCCCCCCACACAAACACCACAAACCGCACACACCACGCACACACCACACTTTCTTCCCGCCCCCCCCCCCTCCTCCTCCCCCCCCCCCCTCAAAACACACTACACACCACTCACACACATTCCCTTACCTACCCCCCCCCGCCCACCCCCCCTCCCCCCCCCTCCTACAACACACACAGACCACTGAATTCCCTACCCCCTCCACCCACCCACCCGCCCCATCCTGGGTGACTGTTTTGCAGCTGAGACGCCCATGTCCACCCAGGTCGGAGTCAGAAGTTTGGTCTCTGCTGAGCGCAGGCCATTTGTATGACGATGCTGCACTCAGGTCCCCCCCACCCCCCCCCCCCCCCCCCCCCCACCCAACCCTCCCCCCCCGCCCCCCCTCTACACACACACAGACACCAGATCCCCTACCCCCCTCCACCCACCCCATCCTGTGTGACTGTTGCAGCTGAGCCGCCCATGTCCACCCAGTCAGTCCAGGAGAGTTTGGTCGCTGCTGAGAGCAGCCATTCCTATGATGATGCGGCACTCAAAGTCTTCTGCCTCTTCTCAAGCCCTGACTCCTTGCATGCTGCTTTCTGGTTGAGTCGGGAGCAGGCTGACAAGCAGCAGCAGGTACCATGGGCACACACATGCACACACATGCACACACACACATGCATACACACACTTGCACACACACTAAAACGCACACACACACATGCACAGCACACACACAAACACGCATACACACACAAACAACTTGCACGCTGCTTTCTGGTTAAGTCGGAAGCAGGCTGACAAGCAACAGCAGGTAACATGGGCGCATACACACATGCACACAAACTTGCACACACATGCACACACACAAACATGCATACCCACATGCACACACACAAACACGCATACGCACACATGCACACACATGCACACACATACATACATATGCACAGACTAACATGCATACACACATGCACACACATGCGCACAAACACGCATACACACACATGCACACGCACAAACACGCATACATACACACACATACGCACATATGCACACAAACACGCATACACACACATGCACACAAAGACGCATACACACACATGCACAGCACACATGCACACACATGCACACACACACACACACAGGCAAACACACACATGCACAGCACACATGCACAGCACACATGCACACACAGAAACACGCATACACACACACATACACACACACACACACTCACACACACACACACGCATACACACACATGCACTCACAGAAACACGCATACACAAACATGCACATACAGAAACACACATACACACTCATGCACACACAGAAACATGCATACAGACATGCACACACGCAAACCCGCATGCACACACGCATACACACACATGCACACAAACACGCGAACACACACACACACATGCACACACACAAACACACATACAAACACACGCACACACACAAACACGCATACACGCACGCATACATTCACATGCACACAAACACGCGTTCACACTCATGCATACACACAAACATGAATACGCACATATGCACACACATTAACATGCGTATGCACATTTGAACACACACACACACACACACACATGCAGACACAAACTTGCATACACACAAATGCACACAAACACACATGCACACACAACATGGACACACGCAAACAAACACACATGGTAGTCCATGCTCAGGCGCAGTAGCGGTCTGTGAAACCAAACGCCCAACCAAGCAGCCATTCTACAGTATGTACGGTGCATGCGAACAGGAGGGTTTCTTCAACCTCACACCCCGTGGCAGGGTGTATGAATTTGAATTTGAACGGGAGGGTTTCTTCAACCTCACACCCCGTGGCAGGGTGTATGAATTTGAATTTGAACGGGAAGGTTTCTTCAACCTCACACCCCGTGGCAGGGTGTATGCATTTTATTTTTGTACTCAGATGAACACGAGCTGAGTACGCATACACATACACACTCTCGCATGCACACACGTATACACACACATACACACTCTCGCATGCACACACGTATACACACACATACACACTCTCGCTCCACACTTTATACACACACATACCACTCTCGCATGCACAACACTATACCACCATACACACTCTCGCAGCACACACGGATACACACACATACACACTCCTTGGCAATGCACACCTTAACACACACATACAGACACTCTCTCGCATGCACACACGTATACACACACATACACACTCTCGCATGCACACACGTATACACACACGTACACACTCTCGCATGCACACACGTATACACACACAATACCACTGCCTCACATGCCCACAAGTATACACACAACATACACACTCGCGCGATGCAGCACACGTATAGCACACACAATACACACTCTCTCGCCTGCACACATAGTCACACCCTACATCAGCTCGCATGCACACACTCCAGTTCACAACAAATACACCGAAGAAACGAGTTGCAAATAAAAGGGAGACCCCGAACAAACAACACTACACAACACTCTCCGCATGCACACACGGATAAACGCGCACACTACCAACTCTTGCCTGCACACACGTATACACACACATACACAACTCTCGTCACACGTCTCGGCATGCACACACGTATACACACACATACACACTCTCGCATGCACACACGTATACACACACATACACACTCTCGCATGCACACACGTATACACACACATACACACTCTCGCATGCACACACGTATACACACACATACACACTCTCGATAGCCACACCACAGCGTATACACACACCATCGACCCAAAGAGACCTCTCGCAATGCACACACGTATACACACACATACACACTCTCGCATGCACACACGTATACACACACATACACACTCTTGCATGCACACACGTATACACACACATACACACTCTCCTCGCGAGCCCCACGGATACACACACTACACTCCGTCGCATGCAACACGTAGGCACACGCATCACATTCTCTCGGCAGCACACACGTAGACCACACGACCACTCTCTCGCATGCACCCACATGGCACACACATACACACTCTCGCAGCCCCCACCCGGAGACACACACAGTACAACACGCTCAAAACTACACTCCATGCAGAACCACAAACGTATGCACACACATACACCGCTCGCAGACACTCACGTAGACACGCACACACACGCTCGCATAACACCCACGAATACCCGCCGCATACACCTCTCCGCATAAACTCCGTATAACGCACATACACCCTCCGCATGACCTAACTAGACACGCACATCAACACCCGCATACACTCACGTATACACGCACATACACACTCTCGCATACACTCACGTATACACGCACATACACACTCTCGCATACACTCACGTATACACGCACATACACACTCTCGCATACACTCACGAACCCGCAACAGACACACTCTCGGGCATACATCACGTATACACCACATACAAACACACTCTGCTACACTCACGTAATACACGCACATACATACACACTCTCCGCCTACACTCACTATACACGCACCCACACACACTCATCGCGTACACTCACTATACACCGCAACATACACCTCTCGCAAACACTCACTAACAATACCACGCCCCAATACCCACACTCTCCGCATACACTCAATAGACAAACCACATACCCACTCTCCTCCGCGATACACTCACGTATACGCAACAAACACAGACACACACTCACCCGCTACACTCCCACGTTCACGCCATAAACACACTCTGCGCATACCCTCACGTATACCCCACAACACACTCTCCGCTCATCCAACTCCACTATACACGCACATACACACTCTCGCATACACTCACGTATACACGCACATACACACTCTCGCATACACTCACGTATACACACACATACACACTCTCGCATACACACACGTGTACACACACATACACACATGCACACACGCAATCACGGATAAACACACATGCACACATATAAACTCGCATACACACAAATATACGTACTCACTTGTTTTTTCAAATTTTTACTCAGACAAACACAAGCACACATACACATACACACAGCTCACTTGCTCCACACGTATCCACCACATACCAATTGCTACACGCAAGCAAGCATGCATGCATGTTCTTTATTTTTTTATACCCAGACAACCAAGCACACTACACATCACAACTCGCGCAAACACAACAACATACACAGCACTCGCATACACAAGAGTACGCAGGGTGGCTTAGTTCATAAAAACACGTTGGCTTTATTTGACGAGGCAGCCCCGCCCCAAAGCTTCCAGTACTGCTTGTACTGCTGCCGAGGGGAGAGGCGAAGTACTACCGTTCCTCGATGTTGTCGCGCTGCAGGTCGGTTGGTTGGTTGGTTGGTATGTTGGTTGGTTGGTATGTTGGTTGATTAGTTGGTATGTTGGTTGGTAGGTTGGTTGTTGGTTATGTTGTTTGTTTGTTATGTTGGTTGGTATGTTGGTTGTTGGTCTTTTTTGGCGTGGTTTGTCGGTTGTTGTTTGGTTGGTCATTTTGGTTGGTTGTTGGGGTACTGCAGGGGGGTTATAAATAAATATACCCCTGGTGACGAGTCGTGAGGGGAGAGGGCCAGGCCAGCCCGGAGCGTCACTGGGGGCCAACCACCAGTGGTTTACGTTTTTGCTGGGCTCTGGCAGATTGCCGGTAGCCAATGGATGGCTACTGGGGACTACACTGTGTGTGTGTGTGAGGGTGGGGGGGGTGTGGCACGTGGGCTCCACTTGTGGGGGGGGAGGGTGGGTGTGTGGGCGACCTTGGGCTCACACGTGTGTGTGTGAGTGTGTGTGTGTGGCTACTTGGGCTACACTGTGTGTGTGTGTGAGTGTGTGTGTGTGGCCTACGTGGCTAACACTGTGGTGTGTGTGTGCGGGTGTGGTGTGTGGCTACCTTGGGCTACCAAGCCTAAATTTCAGAGTGTTGCATAGGCCAATCGCATGCAAGCGCATGGCGCAGCGCGGATTTTAACTTGCCCATATTTATTTGGTAGGCATTAGAGATGATGCACGTTGAAAATGCCTCGGTCCCCGGCTGATCGAGTAATACTGCCTCAGTCTAATGAAAAGATGTTGTCATACCAAGTAGTGTGACACGTATCTGGCTCGCAGCCTGGATGTCGGGGGGGTCCGGGGATGTCCGGGGGGCCCGGGAGGGTCCGTGGAGGTCCAGGGGGGCCCGGGGTGTCGGGGGTGGGCGGGGGGCCTAGAGTGTCCAGGGTGTCCGGGGGGGCCGGGGGGCGAGAGTGTCCGGAGGCCCCGGGGTTTCCGGGTGGCCGAGGCCCGGAGTGTCCGAGGGGCCCGGGGTGTCCGGGGGGCCGGGGGTGTCCGAGGGACAGGGTGTTCCATGAAATGGGGTGTCTGGGGGGGCCCGGTGTGTCCCGGAGGGACATAGTGTTTTCGTCGGGAAATGGGGGTGTCCGGGGGCCTGGGTGTCCGGGGGCCGGTGGTGCCGAGAGAGCCCGGGAGCCCGGGGTTCCGGGGGGTCCGGGTGGCCCGATTTCCCATTGTGTCCGAGGGAAATGGGGTGTCCGGGGGGCCCGGGGTGTCCGGGGACATGGGGTGTCCGAGGGAAATGGGTGTCCGGTTGGGCCCGGGTGTCCGGGGGGGGGCGGGGGGTGCGAAGAGTGTCCTCTGGGTGCCCGGGTTGTCCGGGGGGTCGAGGGGCCGAGATGTCCGAGGGCCCGGGTGTCCGGGGGGCCCGGGGTGTCCGAGGGAAATGGGGTGTCCGGGGGGCCCGGGGTGTCCGAGGGACATGGGGTGTCCGGGGGGCCCGGGGGGCAGCGCCAAACCCATGCGTCCCCATGCAACGATAGAAAGGCAAAAACAAATCAGTTTTGGTTGGCATACTGCTGGATTTATTTAGTTTTTTCCGAGGGGGGGGACAAGAAAAAGCTGCCGTACCGCACCTTCGCTTTGGATAGAGCCTATCCTCTAACTATTTTTTTTTTTTTTTTTTTAGCCAAAAATAAATTTGTACACAAGTTAGAGGGGTCCAAAGTTGTTTTCAAACCAGAGTCGGGCCCAAATCTTACTTTGCGATAAATCCGTTTGGGCAAACCCATGAAAATGTTTCAAAGCAGCACTAACTGGAAAGGGCCAGAAAAGATCTTCGCATGACCCACCCCGCTTTTAGGGGTATGGTGAGGAAAACGGGGTTTTAGGAGGGGGTGGGTGGGTGGGTGGGGGGTAAAAAACTTTTCCCCAACTCTATTTCCCACCTCTTTTTGTATGAAACTTCCGCAATTCCAACTCCCATCTGAATCGGGCACCATATCGAAGTGTGGGTCCCAAATCTGGTCTTCTTTTCTGCTGCTGGATTTCTGCCTTCTGTTCTGCTGGCCCCCCCGCCTATTCCTCCCCCCCCCCCTGGTTTTTTCATAGATTTAAAAAAAAAAAAATCATTAAAATCTAGTTTGTATATCAATTTATTGTTAATATAGTTGAGGCACTGTTGGAGGTAGAATCAAGGCTTACGTTACATACTGCCCCCTCCCCTCCATACTCCCCCGTCCCCTCCCACCTTCACCTCCTCCCCTCCGCCCACCCTCTAACCCCTTACTTCCCCCCTCCCCTCCCCCCCTTACACCGCCCAGTCCCTCCTCCCCCCTCACCCTTTACATCTCCCCCCGTCCCCTCCTTCGGTCATACTCTCTCATTCAATACCACCTCTATAACCCAACTATAAGAGAACTAACCCATCCACGACGACGTCACACCCCCAGAATGCCGCAAAGGCCCGTCCTCCCCCCTCTAACCTCCTTCCTTCTATACTTCCCCCCTCACCCTCATAGACATCCCAAAATTACTGGCTCCTTTACCTCTCTCCCCCTTATACTTCCATCCCCCCCCTCCCCTCAACCCCTTCAATCCAACGCCCCCGATCCAAACCCACCTCCCCCTCTACCCCATTCACTCCCCCCCACTTAACCACCCCTCCCCCCTCACAACGCCCCCACCTCGCTCCCCCCTCGTGCCCTTACTCCACCCCTCCCCTCCCCCTTCCCCCCCTCACACTCCCCGCCCCTCTACCAGCCTACTTACTACTCCCCCCCGCCCCTCCCCCCGCCCCTACCCCTTCACCCCTCCCCCTCTGGCCCCTTACTCCCCCTCCGCCGCCCTTCCCCTCTCCCCTCCCCCCCTCTGCCCCTTACTTCCCCACTCCCCTCCCCCTTCACCCCGCCCCCTCCCCTCCTCCCCCCCTCTACTACCCACATAAAACCCTCCGCCTCCTCCCCCTCTAACCCCGTACTTACCCTCCCAACTTTACCCCACTCCCTACTCCCTCCCCCCGAGCCCCTCCTCCCCAGCACAACCTCTATACCCCTTACCTCCCCCCTCGCCAGGACCCCTCACCCCTCCCCCCCTTTACCCCTCTCCTCCCCACCGCCCATACCCTTAACTAACACCCACCACGTCCACCCCGGTACCGCCTTACTCTTCCTCCCACTCGCACCCCCCTCCCCCTTCACACCCCTCCTCCATTCTTCTCCACCCTCTATCCCTTGCTTCCCCCCTCCCTACCACCTTCACCCCCTGTCCCCCTTACTTCCCCCCCCCTCCCACAGCATATCACCGCCGCCCGGCCCACTCCTCAACTCCTCCCTCTCTTACCCCTCCCCCCCCCCCCTCCAAAAACCCCCCCCCCCTCCCCTTCTTTCCTCCCTCCCCAACACCCGACCGACCATCGACTCCACTACCCTTCACAACCCCCTCACATCCTCTTCCCCTCTCCCCCTCCCGTCCCCCCCTCAACCCCTCTAAAACCCTTCACACCAAATCACCCAACCCCCCTGGCCCCCTCCCACTATCTAAAACCCCTACCACCTAACCACCCCTCACCACACCCCTCCACCCCCAGCCCCCTCACCTCCTCTACCCTGCCCCCCCACCCTCTACACCCCACCCCCTCATCCCGTACACCCCCCTGCCCCCCTCCCCCCCCCCTATCCCCTCCCCCCCCCTGCCCCACCCCACACCCCCCCCCCCCCCACCCACACACACACACACATCCCCCCACCCCCCCCACCCCCCTAAACAGCAATCCCATCCCCCCCCCCCCCCCCCCCCCCCAGCACCCCCCCCCCCCCCCGACCCCAACCCCCCCCCCCCCTAAGCCCCAGCCCCCCCCCCCCCCAAAAAAAAATAATCCCCCCCCCCAGCCCCCCCCCCCCCCCCCCCCCACCACCTACACCCCCCTCCCCAGGACATATACACAGCATCCATGAGAATCCAGAGCCAGAGAGCTGAAGGCAACTAGGCAGTGGTAATGAGAAGTTGATCACCATCATCTTAGTGAGTAATTTAACTCTTCACCGAGGGGATGAGAGGGGAGAGGGAGAGGGGGTATGGGAGAGGGTGGGAGGGGAGAGGGGGGAGGGGAAGGGGGGGAGGGGGGAAGAAGGGAAGGGTTAAGAAAGGGATGGAATGAGTGGAGTTTAGTGGATGAAGATGGGAGTGGATTGTATGGTAAGAGTGGGTAGTTGGAGGGGATAGGGGGAAAGTAGGGAGATAGGGGAAGAGTCTAGAGGTTTAATATGGGGTCAGTGGGGAATATGGGTGAGGAGATGTTTGAGGTTGTTGGGGGGAGTGTTATTGCGAAGCTTTATCACACATCATCTTGTGGAGTATTAAGCAATTCCGCTAGGGGGGGCAGGGGGAAGAGTGGTGAGTATATTGGTTGCGGGGTGTGGGTTGAGTGGTATTGAGAAGTTGATCCCATCAATCGGTTGGGATGAGTAATGAAGGGCGCGGCTCGCGTGAGGGGGGCAGGGTAAGAGTGGGGGGGGGAGGAGAGGTTTGAATGGTGTGGGGGGAGTGGTATTGAGAAGTTGATCACCATCATCTTGGTGAGTATTAAAGCAATTCGCCTAAGGGGCAGGGGGCAGAGGGGTGGGAGAGGGTTTGAGGGGGTGTGGGGTTGAGTGGTTATTGAGAAGTTGATCACCTCGATCTTGGTGAGGTAGAAACAATTAGCTAGGGGGTCAGGGGGAAGAGGGGTGAGGGAGAGGGTTGAGTGATGGGGGGGAGTGGTATTGAGAAGTTGATCACCATCATCTTGGTGAGTATTAAGCAATTCGCTAGGGGGGCAGGGGGAAGAGGGGTGAGGAGAGGGTTGAGGGGGTGGGGGGGAGTGGTATTGAGAAGTTGATCACCATCATCTTGGTGAGTATTAAAGCAATTCGCTAGGGGGGCAGGGGGAAGAGGGGTGAGGAGAGGGTTGAGGGGGTGGGGGGGAGTGGTATTGAGAAGTTGATCACCATCATCTTGGTGAGTATTAAAGCAATTCGCTAGGGGGGCAGGGGGAAAGAAGTGAGAGGGGAGATGTGGGGGAGGGGGACTTCAATCACCAACCACCAACCTCCAACCACCAATCACCAACCATCTACCACAGTTATTTCAACCACCAACCACCAACCACAGTAAATCACTAACCACCAACCACCTACCACAGTTATTTCAACCACCAACCACCAAGAGAAGTTGATCAAACAAAGTGGCAATCCTATATATAATAGCGCTCTTTCGAGGGTATGGCGTGTGCCTGGCGCGTGTTCCGACCCTTTTTGCCTAGCCGCTTGGGGTTTTGGTTCCATATCTTGCCGACCTGTCGCCCAGGTGGCAGCGAGTCTGGGATCTCGATTTTCAGAGACCTGTCGCTGACGTGGCCACGGGGGGGGGGGGGGGGGGGTCCTCCCGTCGGGACGACGGGCTCAGATGCTAGTTATAATAGCGATGCAGCGGATGATTGGAATTCGTTTTTTTAACAGGTTGTAGGTCGTACTTCTTTCTCAAAGTTAACCTGAAATGAGAATTCTAAGAATGATGGGAAAGATGTCCCCCCCCCCCCCACCACCACCCCACCCCTCTAGTGAAGCCGCCAATCACCAACCACCAACCACTGTAGACGACAAGTGAAGCCGCCAATCCAGGCTTCATGCGCCAGCTCAGCATTGTGTTGGCCAACCCCCTGATGGAGGACATCGATTATGCTGCTCTCACAGCCAGGTATGTTTCTATGTTTGTGTGTCTGCCTGTCTGTGTCTGTCTGTCTGCCTGCCTATGTATGTATGCATGTGTGTTTGCATGTATGTATGCATGTATGTACTAGTACATTGCCCGTGTGGCCGGTGGCCACCCCCCAACCGCCCAGGTCCTTTGGTCTTCTCAGGGTTACAGAAGGGGTCAGGCCCTTGTATGTCTCCCCCCTCCCACCCTTCACATGCACTTAGTAAAGACATTTCCCCCTTTGCAGCTAAAAATGTGTGATGCATGCCCCCTTCCCTTCCGTAATGTATGCCTTCCTCCCCCCCCCCAACCTGCACGATCCCCTACTTTTCCCTAAATCTTTCTGCCCCCTTGACACACACTCTCTTTCTCCCCCTACCCCCCACACCACCCAGCCATCTCCACCCTCGCTCTACGCTCCCCTCCCTCTCCCCCCGCGCCCACAAACACAGACATGTACACCATATACCCTTTCACTTCAGCAGCCCCCCACCCTGTATTACACACGCATACCATTCCAACCCACCCCCAGCAAGTCCCACAATATCCCCTACATTCCCCGACCTCTTCCGGCCCCTTATCCACCCACATGAACACAGCTATCCCCACCCAGGCCACCCTCGACCCTCCCCCGAGAACCTGCGAACGCTTGCATAGCTACCGAACCCGCAGAGAAAACCGTACCTGCGCGATCGCAAAGCTACGTACCTGAGGCTTGTTTACTCACTCATTTGCCCAGTCATGCCAGTGGTGTTGAAATCCATTTATCTCCGCTGGAAGGCTTCATTCGCAGATTCGCAAGATTCGCGTAAGAGGTTCAACAGCTTTTGGTACCGTTGAACGGTGGTCCGAAGTCATCGCAAATCCTGTTGGAACTCGCACAAGTCCAAGTCGAGAAAGGTTCTTCTAGGATTCACGCACTCGCTATCGCATGATTCACATCAACAGATTTCTCGATGCATTGGAAAGAGGCTGCAGATATCCGATGAGCAGTACAAAGGCGAGACCGCCCAGTGAAAAGGAATGGCCAAGAAAAGGTCGAGACATTCAAAGAAGCGGCAATAACATCGGTCTGGCGCCGGTGGGATCCGTCATCAGCATCTGCTAAACGATGATGCTGGTTTGCATGGGTCCTGTGCTCATCGGGCTGAAGGGCTCGCCATCGTTGTTTTTGTTTGTAGCATGGTACGGAAAGCAGACTCCGACAGCGAAAAATTTGCAATCGCTCGGAGTGGATAATCGCTCAGCATAAGTTGAGCGAACAGAGTAGATTGAGCGCCGAGAAGTTGCCCTGAGAAAGGTCGAAGTTGCCCTGAAAACATTTCGCTGAGAAGATTTTGAAAATGGCAGTACATTACTAAAATTGTCCGTGTACACCCTCTGTGCCTCTGCCCCCCGCCCCCGCCTCTGCCGCCGCTATTAGTAACCCGCAAATTGAGCCAAAGCCAGCTAGCGTCGGCATGCGCGAGTTCGCGGGAATCCATGTATGTCTACATTATATATATATATATGTCTGTATCTAACACTGGCCTTTGACTTAACCCTTACCCTAGGTGCGCCCAGGGGGAGTTGCGGGGATTTGTATACGTTTGTTAAGTGCGTCAACCCCCAGTTCTGCATGCAACCTTGTTGACCCTGTTGTACAGTGGCAGTAAACCCCCGCCTCTGTTTCATACCACCCCCCCCCCCCCCCCCCCCCCCCCCCCCCCCCCCCCCCCCCCCCCCCCCCCCCCCCCCCCCCACACACACACACATCCTCTAGGCAACTAGTGGAAAATGGCAATCGGAAACCACCAACCATCAACCACCATACTTGGTTCTTCCATAATCAATCCACTTCAAATTTATCTAAAAAAAAAAAATATGCCAGGGTGGCAAGCCAGAGTCGTCACCTCCCCACTCACCCCACACCCCACTCATCTCACCCTCCACTGAGCACTAACTGCACTGAACGCACTACAAAATCAAAAAAAAAGTCAAGGGTGGCAAGCCTCATGGAGAGCCTGTCTCCAAACATACGAGAGCGCGTCATCACCTCCCTCTTGGCCACTCACCCCACAACCCACAGACACACGCACGCACCTTACAGGCGACTAGTGAAGCCACCAACCACCAACCACCTAACACCAACCACTATACTTGGGGTTTTCTAAATTTGATCAAATTAACGACCCTAACAAATTTGATCAAATTAACGACCCTGACAAATCACTTCAAAAAAAGCACTAACAAATCACTAACAAATGCCAGGGTGGCAAGCCTCATGGAGATCCTTTCGCCAGACCTGTGAGAGTGAGTCGTCACCTCCCCACTCACCCCACACCCCACTCACCTCACCCTTCACTGAGCACTTGACGCACTACAAAAGCACAAAAAAGTATTTTAAAGGCACTACAAAAGCACTAACAAATGCCAGGGTGGCAAGCCTCATGGAGAGCCTATCACCAGACCTGTGAGAGCGCGTCTTGACCACCCCACTCACCCCACACTCCACTCACCTCACCCCTCACTGAGCACTAAACGCACTAAAAAGGCACTACACACACTAAATAAGCACAAAAAACACTAGAAACACTAAAAAGTATTTGAAAGGCACTACAAAGTACGAACAAATGCCAGGGTGGCAAGTCTCATGGAGAGCCTATCACCAGACCTGCGAGAGCAAGTCGTCAACTCCCCACTCACCCCACACCCCACTCACCTCACCCTCCACTGAGCACTAAACGCACTATACGCACTACAAAAGCAATAAAAAGGGCACTCAAATCACGAACAAATGCCAGGGTGGCAAGTCTCATGGAGAGCCTATCGCCAGACCTGCGAGAGCACGTCGTCACCTCCCCACTCACCCCACACCCTACTCACCTCACCCTCCACTGAGCAGTTAACACACTAACAAGCACAACAAAGCACTAAAAACACTAGAAAGTATTAAAAGGCACTAAATAGTACGAACAAATGCAAGGCAAGGGTGGCAAATGCAATGCAAGGCAAGGCAAGGGTGGCAAATGCAATGCAAGGCAAATGCAGGGTGGCAAGGCAAATGCAGGGTGGCAAATGCAATGCAATGCCAGGGTGGCAAGTCTCATGGAGAGCCTAACACCAGACTTGCGAGAGCGCGTCATCACCTCCCTCTTGGCCAAGTATGGGAAGGCTGAGATAAAAAAGCCTTTACAAATCACAAAAAAAAAAAAAAAACTTTCAGTATGAGTTCAAAAACGCCACAAAAGCACTAAAATTGACTAAAACAAAACTGAAAATGCCAGGGTGGCAAGTCTCATGGAGAGCCTATCACCAGACCTGCGAGAGCGCGTCGTTACCTCCCTATTGGCCAAGTATGGAAAGGCTGAGATGCAGAGGCTGGTCGCCATCTTGCAACAGTATATCACCATCACCTTGTATCAGCAGCAAGCCATCA
Source organism: Chlamydomonas sp. ICE-L (assembly GCA_013435795.1). Classification (NCBI taxonomy): domain Eukaryota; kingdom Viridiplantae; phylum Chlorophyta; class Chlorophyceae; order Chlamydomonadales; family Chlamydomonadaceae; genus Chlamydomonas; species Chlamydomonas sp. ICE-L. The sequence continues at coordinate 1,050,638 of JACBWV010000252.1, forward strand.
CACAGGTGTGGTGTGTGTGTGTGGGTATGTGTGTGGATGTGGGTGTGTGGGTATGTGTGTGGATGTGGGTGTGTGGGTATGTGTGTGAATGTGGGTGTGTGGGTATGTGTGTGGGTGTGGGTGTGGGTACGTGTGTGTGGGTGTGAGAGCGTGTCGTCACCATCGCCCAGGTAAAAACAAAAAGCTGGTCGCCATCTTGCAACAGTACATCACCATCACATTGTACCAGCAGCAAGCCCTCCCACAGGTAAAAACAAAATGGGGTCGGGTGTGTGTATGTGTGTGTGAGTATGCGTGTCATCACCATCACCCAGGTAAAAGCAAAATGCTGAGTTGGGTGTGTGTCTGTGTGTGTGTGTGTGCGTGTGTGTGTGTGTGAGATGCGAAGGCTGGTCGCCATCTTGCAAGAGTACATCACCATCACACAGGTATGGTGTGTGGGTGTGGTTGTGGGTGTGTGGGTATGAGTGTGGGTGTGAGAGCGTGTCATCACCATCAACCTGTACCAGCAGCAGGCCATCACACAGGTATGGTGTGTGGTGTGTGGGTATGTGTGTGTGTGGGGGGGTGGGTGCGTGTGTGGGTGTGAGAGCGTGTCATCACCATCACCTTGTACCAGCAGCAGGCCATCACACAGGTAAAAACAAAATGCTGAGTTAGGTGTGGGGTCGGTGCGTGTGTGTGTAGAGAAAGGGGGGGAGTGTGTTAGTGTAGGTGTGTGTGTGTGGTGGTGGTGGTGGGTATGTGTGTGAGCGAATCATCACCTCCCTATTGGCCAAGTATGGGAAGGCTGAGATGCAGAGGCTGGTCGCCGTCTTGCAACAGTACATCACCATCACCTTGTATCAGCAGCAAGCCATCACACAGGTGTGGTGTGTGGGTGTGGGTGTGTGGGTATGTGTGTGGGTGTGGGTGGGTGTCATCACCATCACCTAGTACCAGCAGCAGGCTATCACACAGGTAAAAACAAAATGCTGAGTTAGATGTGGCGTTTGGGTGAGTGTGTGGAGGTGTGGTGGGGGGGGGTGTTGTGGTGGGGGTGTGTGTGTGGGGGGTGGGGTGGGTGGGGGTTGGGGGGGGGGATTGGGGGAGGGTGGGGTGGGTGTAAATAATGTGTGTTGGGTAGGTGGTGGGGGGGGCGTGTACTGTGGTGTGGGTGGGTGTGTCTGTGTGCATGTGCGTGGGTGGGGGTGTGTGTGGGCGTATGTGTTTGTGTGTATATGTGTGTGTGTCATCACCATCACCTTACCTTTCATCACCATCACCTGTACAAGCAACATATGCTAAGTTGTGTGGGGGGTCGGGGTGCGTGTAGGTAGGTGTTTGTGTGGGGGGGTCTGTGTGGTGTGTGTGTGTTTATATGTGTGTGTATGTGTGTGTGTGAGTGTGTGTGTGTGTGTGGGTGGGTGGGGGGAGGGGGGGGTATGTGTTTGTGTGGGTGTGGGTGTGTGGGTGGTGTGTATGTATATGTGTGTATCGGTGTGTGGGTGTGTGTGCGTGTGTGGGTGGGTGGGGGAGGGGGGGGGGGGGGGGTTCCTGTATGTGCGTTTGGGTGTGTGCGTGTGGTTGTGTGGGTGTCTGTGTGTGTCTGTATGTGTGTGTGTGTACGCAGGGGTGTGTGGTAAGGCAAAACCAAACAGAAGGACAGGAACAGTTAAATTAATGTACATGAATTATTCTCCATTACATAATTGAATTGAATTCATAATGATCTAGTCTGCTCTAGTATACATATTGAAATTGAAATTGAAATTGTTACATACGATTAATGTGCCACTTTCAGGACGTGAAGTTAAGGACACCTCTGTGTAAGCCGGAACTAGCAGTAGTCACTATTAGTATACATATTATTATATGAAGACTTCCACAATGATGCTGTGCATGACTTTATTTTCTATTTTTTAAAATCCTTAATTTTGTTTCTCACACTCTTAAGGGTTTGCAATCTACCACACGTGCCCATCCCATAACTGGCTTCATCCAAGATCCTGTGCATGATTTATACTCATATTTTGTATCGTATTTTTAATATTTTTATTGTATTTAATATTTTTGTTTTATTTTGTACTTCTATTTTGAATTTCTTTTGTTTTCTCCCTCTTCTAAGGGTGTGAAATCTGCTACACGTGTAATTCCCTTTGCTGACTTCATCAAAGATGCCGTGCATGATTTATATTCATATTTTATTTTATTTTTAATATATTTATTTTATTCCCCCCCACACTCCTCAGGGTGTGCAATCTGCTACACGGGCCCTTGGCATGCTGGACGAAGCCAACAACATAAGCGAGGTCCTTCCCTTTGCTGACTTCTACAACGATGCAGTGAACAGCGAAGAGTTTAACATCAAGGATGACTTCAGACGGTGGAAAGCGGTGAGTGTGTGTGTGTGGTGTCCCCCCCCCCCCCCCCCACACAACCCCCAACCCCTAACCCCCAACCCAACCCAACCCACCCACCCACCCCTTTCTCTCCCCCACCCCACCCCCCCTACCCCCACCCCACACTACCCCCCCCACCCCCTGTCTCTCTTCCCTAGAGCCATAGAGGGCAAGCTTCCCTTGTGTAATTCCCCCACCACCCACAGCCCACCATACCACACAAAACACGACACCTTACCCCCCCACCACCCACCAAACCCACCCCCCCACACACCCACACCCCCTGGCTCTCTCTCCTCTCTCCCGCCCCTAGCCATGAGGGGGCACTGCAGCGACGCACTCCTTTGTGGAATGCTAACCACCACCCCACCCCACCCACCCCCACACAACACCCCACACCACACTTACCCTCACCCACTCCCCACCACACACACTCCCCCGCACCTCCACACCATTCACATCAATCCCGATCACCCCCCCACACCACCCCCCACCCCCCACAACCCCTGTCTTCCCCCCCCAGCCCAGCCACCATGCCCACCCACCCAGAGCCATGAGGGCCAGCTTCTCCTTCTGCAGCTACTCCTTTGTCACAGTCCCAGCCACAGGCAAAGATATTGCAGATGGAGAATCAGATATCCCAATTCAGCGAACTTCAGGGGGCACTGTTCAGGTGAGTGGGATTCCCCCCCCCCCCCCCCCCCCTTTTTTTGAAAAAAATTCTGCACTGTGATCTTTCAGATGGAGAATCAGAAATCTCAATTCAGCGAACTTCAGGGGGCACTGTTCAGGTGAGGGACAGGGTGCTACTAAGCGCGCGCGGCCGCGCGGTGCCGCGCTGACTTTTTGAGCCCCTCTGCGCGTTTCGTGCAGTTTTTTGCGCTTTTTGCACTATAAAGCGCTGGCCAATTTGGCAAGAAGTAGTACCCTGGTGAGTGATGCATAATTTTTTGTTTACAAGATTTTTGCATTATGATATTTGCATGGAGAATCATATATATATATATATATATATATATATATATATATAGCCAGCGAACTATATATATAGTCAGCGAAATTCAGAGGGTGCTGTTTAGTTTTTTTTATTTATTGCAAAGATCTTGCAGATGGAGAATCAGATATCCCAATTCAGCGAACTTCAGGGGGCACTGTTCAGGTGAGTGGGATTTTTTTTTTTTTCCTTTCTTTTTTCTTACCCTCACCTACACCAACACACTCACACTTACACTCACACTCACACTCACCCTCACTCACAACCACACCCTCACCCTCACCCACCACCACCACCACCACCACCACCACACCCTCACTCACAGCCACCACACCCTCACCTCTCCCTCACAACCACAGCCCACACCTCACCCTCACCCACCACCACACCCCAACCGACCCCTCACTACACAGCCAACCACACCCCTCCAACCCTCCCCCTCACCCTCCCATTCACAATGAGCCCCACACCCACCCCCTCACCCTCACCCACCACCCCCCCCCACCAACCCAGCACCCTCCTCACAGGCACCGACCAACCCTCACCCTCACTCTCCACCCCCCCCCTCCCTCCCTCCCCCACCCCCACCCCACCCCCTCACTCACAGCCCCACAGTAACCGAGCACACCCTCCCTCAAACCCCTCACCACACCTCCCCCTCCCCCCCCACCAGCCCCCTGCCCTCATTCTCCCTCCCACCCCCCAAGAGCCACAAGCCCTCTCCCCTCCCCCCCCACACCCCCGAGCCCACCACCCCTCCCGTCACAGCCACCGCCCAACCACCCCCACCCCAACCACAAGCCCTCACCGCCACCACCACCGACCACCACCACACCCTCACTCTACATCCCCACAAACACCCTCACCCCACCTCACACCCAACACCCACCCTCCCCCTCACCCACCACCCCACGAACTCAACCCTCCCTCACATCCACCACATCACCCCACCCTCACCCTCACCCCCACAACCACACCCTCACCCTCACCCACCACCACCACCACCACACCCTCACTCACAGCCACCACACCCTCACCCTCACCCACAACCACACCCTCACCCTCACCTCACCCTCACCCTCACCCACCACCACCACCACCACACCCTCACCACCACCCGCCACACCCTCCCTCACCCACACCACACCCTCCACCCTCCCCTGGACCCCACCACCAGCCCCCCCACCCATCACTCACATCCGACCCTCAAAGAACCCTCACCCTCACGCCACAACCACCCCCCTCACCCTCACCCACCACCACCACCACCACCACACCCTCACCTCACTCCCCCCACACGTCCCTCACCCCTCCTCCCCTCCCCCCCCCCACCCCTCCTGAAACCCCCTCACCACCCCCACCCACCACCACACCCTCACTCAATTCACCATCACGCCTCACCCTCACCCACAACCACACCCTCACCCTCACCCACCACCACCACCACACCCTCACTCATAGTCACCACACCCTCACCCTCACCCACAACCACACCCTCACCCTCACCCTCACCCTCACCCACACCCTCACCCCCTATATAATTCAATTCAATTCAGTTAAATACAATACAATACAATACAATACAATACAATACAATACAATACAATACAATACAACGCAACTAGACACGACACACTACTCTCGCATGCTCTCGCAGAGGTCTTTTTAGTATCAGCCCTGTCATGCATTAGTGCACATTCTACCCACCCACGCACCCACCCACCCCCCCCTGCCGTACACCAATGCGCTGCTATCCCATGCAATGCACTGTAATACAACGCAATACAAATCAGCACAACACACTGCTCCGGCATGCTCTCGCAGGGGTCTCTTCATTGCCAGCCCTGTCATGGGCATGTGACCCTTCCACCCACCCACGCATGTACCCACCCCTGCCATCCACCAACGCTCTGCTATCATATGCAGTACAACACAACACAACACAACACAACACAATAAAGTACAACACAACACAACACAATACAACACACTACTCTCGCATGCTCTCGCAGGGGTCTCTTCATTGCCAGCCCTGCCATGGATTGTGCACATTCCACCCACCTAGGCACCCATTACACCCTTCCATCCACCTACCCACCCCTGCTATACACCAACACACTGCTATCCCATGCAATACAACACATTACAACACAACACAACACACTACTCTCGCATGCTCTCTCAGGGGTCTCTTCAGTGCCAGCCCTGTCATGGACATGTGCACATTCCACCCACCCACGCACCCATGCACCCCTGCCATACACCAACACACTGCTATCCCATGCAATACAACACATTACAACACAACACAACACACTACTCTCAGGCCCTCTCCTGCAGGGGTTCCTTCAGTGGCCAGCCCTGTCATGGACATTGCAAACAATACCCCACCCAACCCCCACCCACCCACGCAACCCATGCCATACAACATTTACAACACAAACAACACAACTACTCTCGAGCATGCTCTCTCAGGTCTCTTCAGTGCCAGGCCCTGTCCATGGACTGTCACATTCCACCCCACCCACGCACCATGCACCCTGCCATACACCAACACACTGCTATCCCATGCAATACAACACATTACAACACAAGATCCACAACACCTAACACTCTCAGCATGCTCTACGTCATGGTCTCATCAGTGCCAGCCCTGTCATGGACATGTGCCCCTTCTTAGTACTCAAGGTAGGTTATAGGTTTAGGTCGTGTTTTATTTATGTGTGTGATCATTGTGTTATCATTTATTTTATTTATTGGTGTGTGGGTGATCTTTGTTCTCATTTTTTTTAATTTCCATGTGTGTGTGTGTTGATCTTTGTGTTAAATATTTCTTTTATTAATATGTTGTGTGATCTTTGTGTTATCATTTATTTTATTTAATGTGTGTGTGTGGATCTTTGTGTTATCATTTATATTATTTTATTTAATGTTGGTGTGTGATCTTTGTGTTATCATTTATTATCAACAAGATGTTGGTTCCAGTCCAGGGGATATTGGTGGTGGCCATGGTAGTGGTGGTGGTGGTCCATGGTGTGTGTGGGTCATGGGTGTGGGCCATGGTAATGGTGGGTGGTTGTCATAGGTGGGTGGTGTTTTTTGGGTCATGGTGGTGGTGGTCATGGTGGGTGTGGTGTCCATGGTATGTGGGGGTGGTCATGGTGGTGGTGGTCCTGTGGTGGTGGTGGCCAGGTAGTGGTGTTGGTCATGGTTGTGGTGGTGGTGGTGGTGGTGGCCATGGAGTGGTGGTGGTGGTCATGGTGGTGGTGGTCATGGTGGTGGTGGTCATGGTGGTGGGGGTCATGTGTGGTGGTGGTGTCAGGTTGTTGTGGTGGCTGGCCATGGTATGGTGGTGGTCATGGTGGTGGTGGTGTGGTTGGCCATGGTGATTTGGTGGTGGTTCATGGGGTGTGGTGGTGTGGCCATGGTAGTGTGTGGTGGTCATGGGGTGGTGGTGGTGGCCATGGTATTGGTGGTGGTGGTCATGTGGTGGTGGTGTTGGCCTGGTGGGTGGTGGTCCTGGTGGTGGTATCATGGTGGTGGGTGGGGAGGGTGGTGGTTGGGTTGGCCATGGTATTGGTGGTGGTGGCAGGTGGTGGTGGTCATGGTGGTGGGTGGTGGTCTGGTGTGGGGTTGTCATGTGTGTTGGGTCATGGTGTGGTGGGTGGTGGTCATGGTGTTGGGTGCCATGGTAGTGGTGGGGGTGGTCATGGTAAGTGGTAGTGGTGGTCAAGGGTGGTCGTTGGCCATGGGTGGTGGTGGTGGCCATGGTAGTGGTGGTGGTGGTCATGGTAAGGGGTGGTGGTGTCATGGTAGTGTGGTGGTGGTCATGGTGGTGGCCATGGTAGTGGTGGTGGTGGTCATGGTAGTGGTGGTGGTGGTCATGGTGGTGGTGGTGGCCATGGTGGTGTTGGTGGTGGTGGTCATGGTGGTGGTGGTGGTCATGGTAGTGGTGGTGGTGGTCATGGTGGTGGTGGTGGCCATGGTAGTGGTGGTGGTGTCAATTGTGGTGGTGGTGGTCATGGTAGTGGTGGTGGTGGTCATGGTGGTGGTGGCCATGGTATTGGTGGTAGTGGTCATGGTGGGTGGTGGTGGTCATAATGGTGGTGGTCATGGTGGTGGTGGTGGCCATTGTGGTGGTGGTTGGCATTGTGGTGGTGGTCATTGTGGTGGTTGTCATGGTATGGTGTGGTCATGGTGGTGGTGGTGGTCATGGTGGGTGGGGGTGGCCGATGGTAGTGGTGTGTTGTCATGGTAGTGGGGTGGTGGTCATGGGGGTGGGTGGTGCCATGTAGTGGTGGTGGTGTCATGGTATTGGTGTGTGGTTATGGTGGTGTGTTGGCCATGGTGGTGGTGGTGGTGGTCATGGTAGTGGTGGTGGTGGTCCATGGTGTTGGGTGGAGGGTCACATGGTAGTGGTGGTGGTGGTGGTCATGTGTGGTCATGGTGGTCATTGTGTGGAGGTGGCATGGTGGTGTGGGTCAATGGTGGTATGGGGGTGGTGTGTGTGGGCATGGTGATGGTGGTGGTGGTGTCATGGTGGTGGTGGTCATGGTGGTGGTGGTGCCATGGTAGTTGGTGGTGGTGCTCATGGTGGTTGTTGGTGATGGTCTGTGGTGGTGTCATGTGGGGGTCCTGGTGGGTGGTGTGTGTCGTGGTATGTGGGTGGTCATGGTGGTGGTGGTGGTCATGTGTTAGTTGGTTTTGTTGGTCATTTGTGGTGGTGGTGTGGTTGTGGTGGTGGTTCGCTAGGTAGTTGTGGTGGTGGGTCTGGTGGTGTGGTGGCCCATGGTATTTGTTGGTTGTTGTGTTATTTTTTTGGTTGTTGTTCATGTTTGTTGGTGTTGTTGGTGGTCAGAAGTGGTTGGTGGTGTCCTGTCGTGTTGTTGGTGTTCCTGGTTGTTGTGGTTGGTGTTCCTTTGAGTCTGTTTGTGGCCATGGTAGTGTGTGTGTGATGGATTTGTGAGTGAATACGCGAGCTTATCCAGACCAGAACATTAAATTGAGTCAGCATGTAATTAAGATTTAAATAATTTGAAGTTAGTGAGATACACAAGCTCCCTCTCCCCTAACGGCCAACACCACCAACAACAACAACAACAAAACAACAACAACACGCAATACCAAACAACAACAACACACAACAACAACACATCAACAACACAAACAAACACACGCCATAAACAACAAACAAAACAAGCACCAACACCACAACAAACAACCACAACATTCCCTTCCTCCCCCAACCAACACGCAACACACCCCACCCTCCCCCCTCCCTGCTGGTACGCCGTGGGGCCGACCTGGTCCAAGACAACCCTTGTCCAGCTGATTCGTGCTAATGACTCTGCTTTCCTTCCACCCTATCCCTCCCCACAACCCCCCCCCCCCCCCCCCGCCCCCCCCCCCCCCCCCCCCCCCCCACATCCCACACCCACCCTCCCCCTCCCCTCGACCCCCCTCCCTCATTATAGCCGGGGCCCGACCTGGTCCAGACCACCCTTTATCCAGCTGAATCGTGCTAAAGACTCGGGTTCCCTCCGAAAGCCTCTCAAGGTCAAATTCGTCGGTGAGGAGGGAGTTGATGAGGGCGGCGTGCAGAAAGAGTTTTTCCAACTACTGGTGCGCTTATATACATATGTATACGTATAGGTAGTTATTATATAGTTGAAGGTATTGACAGTTATTATATATATATATATATATTATTTAAGGTATAGACAGTTATTATATGGTTTATGGTATAGACAGTTATATGTATATTAGTATATAGTTATAGATGGTGATATATAATTATAATATATATATCATTATATTATAACCAAGCCTTATCATTATAATATGGTATAGAATGTACCAGGGGGGCGCTAAAAAGTTGCTCGTGTACCGCATGTCGGAATCGGGGCCTAAGGGCGTCGTAAGCCCCGAAACCATCCAGAATATGTCGGAAATGTATCGGGAGGGGGTAGATATCGACCCCTCAAGAAAGGGGGGGGGGGGGGGGGGGGGGGGGCTACTTTCAGAAATTTCCTCTGGTGAAAACTGTTAGAGGCCGAAACTTCCTCAGAAGTCGGTCTCTGATCAAATCAAGCAAACCTATGACACAAGCTCGACGAGATCTTTCCGAATCCGAGCTTATTTCCAACACCAAGTAAATCTGGAGGCGAGGTCCTCTAGATCCAAGGCACCTGGTGACCTGGCAGATCCTCGTACGTGGGTCGAGCCGGTTTCAGAAATACCCTCGCAACTTCCTCACCAGACGGAATCTGACGAAGTTAAGCATACCCATGAAACTGGTTTGACGAGAGCATTCCGAATCCGCGGATGTTTTCGAGAATGAGTAAATGTGTCGAGGTGGTGCTCGAGTAGTTCTAAGTACACCAAGTGTGGAAGTTGGGCCAAACCAGAAACTCAGAATTTTCTCCCCAAACTTCTTGGGTGTATGGAGGGTACTTAGGCATGAAACTTAGGCTTAACACCACCTTCTTAGTCTGAAACACCAAAAAATGCTGACTCAGCTCAGAATCAGGGCTAGGAAAGTGTGTTTGCTTGACCATGTTGTCAAACTTTGCTAAAATCCAAATGTAAGGCTACAAATGGATAGAGCTTGTCGAGGGGATCACTATAGACCCTACTTTGACCCCCTAATTATAATTCCTGAAGGAGGGATGGGCCTTTTGGGTGGGCAGGGGGGGGGGGGGGGGGGGGGGGGGGGGGGGGGGGGGTAAGGCAGATAAAAAAACTTCCTAGCGACCCCCGGAATGTACTGCTTTTTTCAATGGTGAGGAGGGAGTTGATGTGGGTGGCGTTTAGAAAGAGTTTCTTCAACTCCTGTTGTGTATGCATATGCCTTTGAATAAATAAGTCTTATCATTTAATGCGGTACCGTTCGTCGATGAGGAGGGAGTTGACCAGGGCGGCGTTTAGAAAGAGTTTCTTCAATTCCTGTTGTGTATGTATATGCCTTTGAATAGATAAGTCTTATCATTTAATTGCCGGGTACCCCGTTCGTCGATGAGGAGGGAGTGACACAGGGCGGCGTTTAGAAGAGTTTCTTCAATTCCTGTTGTGTATGTATATGCCTTTGAATAGATAAGTCTTATCATTTAATGCGGTACCGTTCGTCGGTGAGGAGGGAGTTGACAAGGGCGGCGTTTAGAAAGAGTTTCTTCAATTCCTGTTGTGTATGTATATGCCTTTGAATAGATAAGTCTTATCATTTAATGCGGTACCGTTCGTCGGTGAGGAGGGAGTTGACAAGGGCGGCGTTTAGAAATAATTGTTTTAAATTCTGCTGTGTATGCATATGCCTTTGAATAACCAAGTCTTATAAATGTACTATGGTATATAATCCACCGTTTTCCTGTATATGAGGAGGGTGTTGATGAGGGCATCTTTTGAAAATAGTTTTTCCAACTCCTGGTGTGTATGCATATGCCTTTGAATGGCCAAGTCTTATAAAAGTAATATGGTATATAATGTACCGTTTTCCTGTATATGAGGAGGGTGTTGATGAGGGCAGCTTTTGAAAATAGTTTTTCCAACTCCTGCTGTGTATGCATATGCCTTTTAATGACCAAGTCTTATTAAAGTAATATGGTATATATTACCGTTTTCCCGTACATAGGAGGGGTGTTGATGAGGGCATATTTTGAAAAGAGTTCTTCCAACTCCTGGGGTGTATGCATATGCCTTTGAATAAATGGTAATTATGATCACCAGTACTATTTAGTGATCCTTTGAATAAATGGTAATTATGATCAGTGGTGAGGAGGGGAGTTGATGAGGGAGGCGTGCAGAAAAGTGTTTTTTTTCCAATCCCGGTGCGATACGCAGTATTCCTTTGAATAACCAAGTCTGGCAATTGCAATCTGGTTTAGACTGTCCCGTGTTTTGTCTGTGAGGAGGGTGTTGATGAGGGGGGCGTGCAGAAAAGGTTTTTTGAACTCCTGGTGCGTACGCATATATATATATATATAATATATATATATATATATATATATAATATATATATATATATATATACATATATATAATAATATATGCGTACGCACCAGGAGTTCAAAACAAACTATATATACCGCATAGATATATATATATATATATAGACCTATAATATATATTACTAGTACGGTACCCGTGTGGCCGCCGGTGGCCAAAAGGCACCACAAATCCCCCTACCCCCCAATCATTAATAGGGGGCCCGTGGGGTGGGTGACAGAATGGGCTACAATATGTCCTCACCCACACCCCCCCCCTTCTACTACCACTACACCACGTCATTCAAGGTTCCCCGCCCCCCCCACACACTTCCACTGCTGACGCCATCTTGCCCATATTGAACCCCCCCACCCCCCCAAGCACACCAGCACCACAACAACCCTACCCACACACGTAATCCCTCCCATGCATGTCACCCCCCCTACCCCACCCCACCCCACCAACCACACACACAGTCCCAACTCGAGCCCCAAACTCGACCCCCAGGCTCCAACTTCTAAAATTTGGCCTCAACCACACTTTACCCCGCCCCGCCACCACACGCAACTTCCCTGCTTCTCCGTTCCCATTAATCTGATCTTCTCTCGGCCACTATAGCACATGGGTTTAACAGAAGCGATTATGATGTTTCCAGCTGAGTTTGAAATCGCGCAGACGTTTGGACGTTTCGTCAGACGACGCGGAAATGCGAAGACTTTTGGAAATCGCAAACGAACGTCTGCGCAGTTTGAGACTCAGCTTGAAAAATCGGAATTGCACGAGAGCAAAGGTGCTTACCTGTAGCTTCCTCTTCGCGCATAGATACCTGGTTGGGCGTGCAAGCTGTTTTCCGAAAGGGCCTTCGCTCGGTCAACTCTGTCACGCACTCGCTACAGCTCAGCGCGAGAATAACCTTATCGTTGCAGGGTGTGAGTGGTGTGGGGTGGGGGGGAAGATCTTGAAGAGGTATTGCACGCGGTGCAAGGAGCACGCAGCAAGAAGGAAGTCGGACGTCGGAAGAACGTCACAGGGTTGCAGGGACTTAGATCGTGCAGAGATACCATGAGCCGCGCCAGTGTCTTAGCTCGCAGCAAGATGAATGTATCAATAGAGCCTGCAGAAAGGCTGGAGAATGGAAGTCAACCACCTCCAATCACGAATCAGGCGATGTGATAGCGAATCAGGCGATGGGATAGCATAATGCGATAACGAATGTAATGCTGAGATGAAGAAAGAAGTGCGCATGCGTGAGCCAAGTGAAAGTCAAGGGCCAGCCGAATCATGAGCCGAAGTGAAAGTTCTGAAGCATGAGCCGCAGGTCGCTCCGTGAAGCAATACACTGAAAACTATTATTCCGAGCGCCATGCAAAGCGATCTGAGGGTCAGCAAATGACCTCCGAGGAGAGGATCTCCTCACTCATTTCATTGCAATTCATTGCAGTCGCAGTATGGGAGGCAGATGTGGACATGAAATGAGCGCGCGCGCATAGCTTAGCGCATCTGCTGTTTCGGCAATTGAAATCGTTGGGCGAAGACTTGGGTGTACGGAAAGTACGGTTTTGCAAGTCGGATACACTTCGCACCGCCCATGGGCACGTGGGTACGCAAGTGGACACCACAACGACCAACGACCACGACCACCGACCATGATTTCTTTATTATATATAATATGTATACTAGTACGGTAGCCCGTGTGGACGGTGGACACCCCACACCCCCCACCCCCCTACCCCCCCCACTCAGCATGTGGTCTAGCTGGTTTTGTGTCCCGTGTTTTAAATAACGGGTAACGCCTATCTTGTATTTCCTGTCCTTCCCCCCCTCCCTTCTATTATTACCCCCATACACACCACCCCCCCCCACCCTACACACAGTTCAAGAAAATCAGGCCATATCCACTGCCACCTGCTCACGATCAGCTTAACACTTGACTATTCAATGTCCCACCCCGCACCAACCCCCAACTTTCATGCGTTTGATGCTCGCCCCCCCCCCCCCCCCCCCTATCCCAAACACCCACAACACCAACAACAACCCACTCCCCACCGCCCAACACCACCTACACACCACCACCACCACACACCACCACCACCCAACACCACCCAACACCAACCACCCAACACCACCACCCCCCACACCACCCACACCACCACCCAACCCTAACACGACCCCCACCACTACCCCCACCACCAACACCCCACAACACCAACACCCAAACCTCCCACCCCCCACACCCCCACCTCCCACCCCCCCCCCCCCCCCCACACCCGCCCCCCCCCCCCCCCCCCCCCACACACCCCACCCCACCCCCCCCCCCCCCCCCCCACCCCCCGCCCCCCCAACCCACATCACCCCCACCCCAGCCCGTAACACCGGCCCCCTCCCCCCCCCAACCCCCCCCCCCCACCCCCCCCACCCCCCCCAACCCCCCCCACCAACCCCGCACACTCCTCCCCACCCCCCACCCACCCCCCCCCCCCCCCACCACCACCCCCCCCCCTCAACCCCCCCCTCCCCCCCCCCCCCCACCCCCCCCCGCCCCCGCCCGCCCCCCCGCCCCCACACCCACCCCCACCCCCCCCCCCGCACCCCACCCCCACCCCCCCCCCCACCCTCTACCCCCCCCCCCACCCACCCCCCCCACCCCCTCACCCCTACCACCCCCCCCGGGACCCGCCACCCCACCCCACCCACCCCCCCACCCCCATCAGCCCACTCCACCAACACCACACCCCTCCCCCCCACCCCCCCCCCCCCCCCTCCACCCCCACCCCCTCCCCCCCTCCCCCCCCGACCTCACCATCCACACACTCCAACACCGACCAACCCACACCACACCAACTACCCCACCAACACCAACACCAACACCCTCACCACCCACCCTTAACAACCCAACACTAACACCCACACTAACACCCACACCACACCAATCAACCAAGCACCAACACCACACCCAACACCCAACACCCAACACCAATCAACCCAACACCAACACCCAACCGCCACCCCCAACACTACCACCAACCCCAACACCCAACACCCACACCCAAGCACCAAACCCAACACACTAACAACACCAACACCCAACACCAACTAACACCGACCACCACCACAACACAACCACCACCCACAACCACCACACCACCACCCAACACCACCATCCACACCACCACCAACACCAAAACACCCACACCAACACCCAATCACATCAACCCAACACTAACACCCAACACCAACACCAGCAATCAAACACCAACACCCAACACCAAACGCCACACCTACCCTCCAACCCAACACCCAACACCACCCAACACCAACCACCCAACACCACCACCACACACCACCAACACCAACACCAACACCCAACACCAACACCCAACACTAACACCCAACACCAACACCCAACACCAACACCAAACACCAACACCACTTCATTTCTCTTTAATCTATTCAACCCATACTATTTCCTTACAAACCTATGATTTTCTCACTAATCTGAACTGGTTCAGACCCTCCCACCTCGAGATGGACGTGGAGTTTGAGTTGGTTGGGATCCTTGATAGGTTGCTTTTTGAGTTTGGTTTGTTATGTAGTTGGTTGGGATCTTGATAGGTGAGCTGTTGAGTTGGTTAGGACGTTGAGTTGGTTGGGATCTTGATAGGTGAGCTGTTGAGTTGGTTAGGATGTTGAGTTGGTTGGGATCTTGATGGGTGAGCTGTTGAGTTGGTTGGGATGTTGAGCTGGTTGGGATCTTGATAGGTGAGCTGCTGAGTTGGTTGGGATCTTGATGGGTGAGCTGTTGAGTTGGTTGGGATGTTGAGTTGGTCGGTATCTTGATAGGTGAGCTGTTGAGTTGGTTGGGATCTTGATAGGTGAGATGTTTAAATGGGTAGGATGGACCACCATATATACTCGCCTGGCCACACCCACAGACCACGCAAACGCCCGACCCCACACGTACCACTGAGACAAACACCGCGAGACACAGACACACACAGACATACGCACGAACATGCCCACACACCACCCACACACACCACCCCCCACGCACACACAGATACTCAGACACAAACACACCACCACCCATACGCCACACACACACCCACACACACACACCACACACACACACACACCCCACACCACGATACTCAACACAACCACAACAAACCACACACACAGACGGCACAAACAACAGACGCACACTCACTTGTTTCTCCTCCCCCCCCCCCCCGGCTTTACGTCTGGGCTATCTACAACAAGAAAGCCACAATCCTGGAGTTCTCTTTCCCAAAGGTGTGTGGGTGGGGGGGGGGTGGGGGGGATGGTGGTGCGTGGTTGTGTGTGTGTTTGTTGGTGTGTGTTAGTGTGTGTGGTGGTGCGTTTTTTGTTGTGGTGGTGTGTGTGGTGTTATTGGTTGGTGTGTATTGGGTGGGGGTGGTGGTGGTGGTGTGGGGTGTGGGTGGTTTGTGTGTGGGGGGGGGGGTGGGTCAGGAGAGTACTTTACCCAAGGTGGGGCCAGTGTCCTTTTGCTTTGGGTTCATCAATGCACCACCCACCACCACGCACAACCCACCATCTCCACAACACACTGCCTACACTAACAGACAACTAGGCGACTGCAACAGACAGACACAGACAGACAGACAGATAGACCCAGACAGACAATCACCACGACATGTAGACATATACACACGTAGCAATCGACAGACAACAGACAGACAGACAGACATACAGATCATACATACAGACAAACACCCGACATGTTACATATCACCATCAATAGAACAGACAGACAGACAGACAGACGACAGACAACAGCAGACAGACAAACAGACAGACAGACAGACACCATAAACCAAACAACACATACACTCATACTCCATACATGCACCACATGTCCTAAGCATGTTTCAACTCTCAGAGTCACATGTCCTCATCTCATAATGTCACATTTCACATCATCTCATTTTTCACTTTTTACATCTCAGTTCTAATTTTTCACATCTCAGTTTGAATTTCACATCTCATCTTTACATTTTTTTCAACAAAAAAATCTCCTCAGGTGTTACATTCTCACATCTCCATATTTTACATTTTCACATCTATCCTCAGGTGTTACAATTTCAACATCTCAGAGTTTAACTTTACACCTCTCATGTGTTGTACAAGAAACTGATGGGCCAGCCGCCCAAGATTAGGGTTTAGGTTGTGGGGTTTGTGTGTCTTTCCTAAACCCTAAACCCATTTCACATCTCCTCAGGTGTTGTACAAGAAACTGATGGGCCAGCCGCCCAAGATTAGGGTTTAGGTTGTGGGGTTTGTGTGTCTTTCCTAAACCCTAAACCCATTTCACATCTCCTCAGGTGTTGTACAAGAAACTGATGGGCCAGCCGCCAGCGTTTGACGACTTGAGAGAACTTCACCCTGAAGTTCACCAAAGTCTGCAGAAACTTCTAGCGCATGAGGAGGACGTGGAATCCTTTGGACTCTTTTTCCAGGTGGGGGCCTGGGGGGTAAATGTGTGTGTGTGTGTGTGTGTTTGTGTGCGTATGTGGAAGCATATGTACGGTCGCTGTTTTTGTTGTGTGCGTGTGTGAAAAACCCGTAAGGTGCGTGTGTTTGTGTTTTTTACGCACGTGTGTTCGTATGTTAAACATTTCAGTACGTAAAGGTTCTGTTGTGGTGTGTGTGGTGTGTTTGATTGGGGGGGAAGAATGGGGGGGGGGGGGGGGTGTTGGGGGGGGGGGGGGGATTGTGCTCTCATCTGTGTGGGTGGGTGGGTTGGTGTGTGTGTTTTTTTGGTGGGGGGTGGGCATCAGTGGAAGGCGGCTGGTGGGGGGGGGGGGGGGGGAGGGGGGGGGGTGGGTGTGTGGGGGTGGTTGAGGGGGGGGGGTGGGGGGGGGGGTGGGGGGGCGTGGTGTGTGTGTGTTGGTGGGGGCTTTGGGGGGTGGGGCTGGGGGTGTGTGGTGGTTTGGGGGTGGGGGGGGGCATCAGTGGCGAGGCGGCTGGCGGGGGGGGAGGGG